>PVKE010019371.1:5411-28574 GCA_004027555.1 Craseonycteris thonglongyai | reverse complement strand
TGTCATTATTTATTGAGACCCTGCAAGTGCTTCAAAAACAGTTTGAAGAGAGATTTCTGCAGTTTACAAATATCGAGCCAATTGTCTTCTTCTGTATCAATCCTTTTACTTGCCAAATAAATGGAATAGAACTAGCCGCATGTATTGCAGACCTTGTTCAGGGGAAAGCAGAAGAACTAGAGTTAGAAATTTTGAACCTAAGAACAATATTTTGCTAAAATCCTTAATATCAGAGGACTTATGGAACATAGTCAACAAAGAAAGGTTCCCATTTTTAAAAAAAGCATGGGGAAGCCGGGATAGCTCAGTGGGTTAAGTGCTCACTTTGCAGCGCCGGGGACCGAGGATCGAATCCTGGCCTCGGCCCGTGCAGAACCATGTGCTGAGCTGGGAGCTCCCCCAGTTCAGTTCTCTCTCTGTCTCTGTCTCTGTATCTCTCTCTCTCTGTCAAAAATAAAAATAAATAAATAAAAATATTTAAAGAAGTCCTCACCTTTAAAAAAAAAAAAAAGCGGCATATAAAATCAAATCGTTTTTTGGGTCAACGTATTTATGCGAATCTTTGTTTTCAAGCATGAATTTAATAAAATCACGATACAGATCTTGACTTACTGATGAGCATCTTAATAATTGTTTGCTAACAGGGTTGTCGTCATACTCTCCTAATTACGAGGCACTGGCCAATGAAATGCAATGCCAAAGATCACACTGACAGATTGGTTTTTTTTATGTTTTCTTTTATGTTTTTTTAAATGATTTTATTATGCGTGTGTTTTTTATTTACTTTCTATTACGTTTTGTATATATTTTTCTTTGTGTGTATATAATTTGTACAATAAATTTATTATTTTAAAATTATTTTTGTTTATTGTTTTTTATTCTTGTTCAATAATAAATATCCTTAGAAATAGCTGGTGCCCGCCGCCCTACCGATATTTTAGAATGCGCCCTACGGTATAAAAAGGTTGGGAACCCCTGCCCTAACACTTGGCTCCTCTAAACACTGCATCAGCCATGTCCCATCCCCGCCACCAGAGGGACTCGAGGTCCTTTCTAGCAATACTAGCAGCAATTTTAAAATGAAAAGCTTTTTTTTTTTTCTTCGATGTTCCCTTAGTACAGAGCACATTTCTATTATATATTTTCCAAAAGGAATGTAAATTTTTAAATCATTTTTCTGAAAGAATAAACTGGTTTCCAAATCCACTGTTGTTCTCAGTAGCCCTGCAGGTGGATAACTCCCTTGAAGCTTTCTTTTTCTCGTACCTGTTTGGCTACCCCTCCCCTCAGTCTCCTTTGCTAATGACTCTACTTGGACCTGACTGCCGGGGACTCCACAGTCTCTGTTCACAATGAAGCTCCTGAAGCTTCCCCAGGATCATCCTTCTCCGCAAGTTCATCTCAGTTAACAGCATCTCTTCCAACCTGGTTCTTAAACCAGAAACCTGGGAGTCATTCTGAACTCTCTTTCCCTTACCATCTCCCCATTCAACCAATCACCAAGTTCTACTCACCTACCACCTAAATGAATCTTAAATCCATTCACTTCTCGCCACCTGTCCTGCCATCACCCTGGTCAAAGTCATCAGCATCCCAGGACACCCAGCTGTAACCCCTCCCTCCTCAGACTGTCTGCTACTCCCCCTTCAGGTGTCACATGCTCAAGGAGAGCTTAAACTTTGAATCCCCAAACATTATTAGTTTGCCTCTCTCTTTTACTTCAATATCTAATTATTTAATATGAGTGTTTTGTTTGATAATGATTGCCTCTTCCTCTAGGCCAGCACTATCTAATAGAAATAGAATGTGTTTGTAAGATGTGTCAATGTCTAATCATGATGATGTTTTGTATACCTGAAATTAATAATAAAAAAGACTTGTAAAAAAAAATAAGATAAATTTTTTAAAAAGAAATAGAATGTGAGGCACATGTGTAATTAAATATCTCTAGTAGCAACAGGTAAGATTAATTTTAATATCTTTTATTTAACTCACTATATTCAAGACACATTTAACATGTAACCAATATGAACATTATTAATGGAATGCTTTACATTTTTTGTACTAAGTCTTCAAAATTTGTGCATTTTACACTTAAATGATACATCTCCATTCTGGTTAGAAATTTAAGTACTCAAATAGCCACATGATTTAAGTACTCAAATCACCTCCCTGAGGGCAAAGACATGTCAGTTTTGTTCAGCATTTAGGAAGTTTCCTGAATATAGTAGGTTTGCAATAAACATTTATTAAATGAATAAATAAAATCCTCCGGCACTTCTCCAAAGGATTGCTTTTGGTAATATCTTCTGCTTTTAATACAATCATTCCCAGGGATAACTGTTTAATCTCTTCTCCCTACATTAAACTGCTGTTACAGTAGTTCATTATCACGTCAGTGTTTCTTTCTTTTATTTTTAAATATTTATTTTATTGTTAGATAGACAGAGAGAGAAAGAGCGAGAGAAGGGGGGAGAGCCCAGAGCTGTCTCCACACAGGTGGATGTGGAGCCTCCTGGGTGCAGGAACCAAACCGGGGGCCTCCCACATGGGCGGCAAGAACCTTCACTGACATTCCAGTGGTTACCAGTTTAGCCACAGTTCAGCATATGGGCTTCCACAGACCGGGGCTGGGATTCGATCCCCAGACCTCACGGTTGCAAGGCAAGCTCAATCTGCTGAGCTATCCTGGCATCCCATGTCAGTGTTTCTTGCAAGGGGGAAAAAAAGTCTGTTAAGTTTTCCTAGAACTTTTTTTTAATAATTGCTGTAATCCATCCTTTCTGATAGCAAAACCTCTATAACCTCCTTCCTCCTACCAGAAACTTCAAGAAAGGGAGGCCCAGCCACATCAAATACAAAGGTTGTCCGGAAAGTATCAGCCATGTAACCATTCTCGTTACATTGACAATGGTTGGATTTTTTCTGGACAGCCCCCATAATATATTAGCTCTTCTGCCAGTATGTTTGGTCTTCATTTTATTGATAATGGTTTGTCTGCCCCTCCCACCTTATTATTTAATGGTCCTTATTATGAGTCATGATTCAAATCTCTTTTTCAAAAGAGTTTAGGTAAAATTTGTTAAATAAACAATTATGAAAGTGAAGTCATGTGCTACAGTTGTGTAACTGATTTGCTCAGTATCCATTCTACTTTACTGTAACAGCACCTCATCTCCTTTTGGACCAGCCCCTCCCTTATTGTAAGGTGACCAGATTTTCACATTGGTAAAGCGGGACACCATTGACCGGTGGGGAGGGGGTTCTTGATTAAAAATGTGGTCTATCTCCCGCCGTTCCCTAGCTTGTCCGGCATTCTTTCCAACAATCGGGACTTCTTTAAAACGCTGCGGGACGCGGGACAAATTGTCAAAAATCAGGACTGTCCCCCCAAAAGCGGGACGTCTGGTCACCTTACCTTATTGGCTAGTCTGGGGAATGGTTTTTTAGGGCACCGTGTCTAACCAGAGCCAAAGGAAGGGCACCTGGCCCAACCTCGGTCAGCCAGTCCCGTGCCCTTGGAGTCAGGGATGTGCTACTTTGAGCAAAGGGGCGACAAGACTGACAAGAGTGGGATCCATTTTCTCTGGGCCCCGCCTGAATGGCCCAGTGGCTCCTGCCCCCAGTGCCCCCGGGTTCCCCTGTTTCTCAGTCTGTTCTCCAACTGCCTGTGGCTACTGTGGGCTCCCAGCCACTCTTCCAGGTTTGCTTTGACTTGAGTTCACAAATAATTGTAACTTAAACAAGGGCCTTGCCATATGAAACCTGGGGCAGGTCTGGCAGTGGGGATTGGGGGGGGAGGCGCAGGCAGATACTGGTTTCCAGTGCCTATAGAAGCACTTCGATATTTTAGCAACTGGCATAGCCCCTATTTGGACAACAGCCAGATATTAGCCCTGAATATGTGTTCAAACATTGATATAAAAATTTAACGCAAGTAAGTTATCAAATAAGATTTTTTTTTAAGTTTATGAGCACACAACATAATCAGGGAAACTACATATTTGATACTGATACCTATAAAAAGGGATAATGAATATCCCAAATGGTAAGTGAGAAAGAGGGAACTTTCATCATAATAAAAGACATTTTTCAATGGAAAGTTTTTTTAATCTTAAATTTGTATGCAGTTAACATCACAGCTTCAAATTATGTCAAACAAAAAACTTATAAATCCACCATCAAAGCTGTAGATTTTAAGTCTCTCCTAGTAACTGACAGAAGAAGCAAGTAAACAAACAAAAGGCAATAATAATGTAGGTTTAAACAATCCAGTTTCATCCTGCATATATTCCAAAGAAATGATATGATATCGTTCGTCCACCAAAAACATGTTCAAGAATATTCATGGCAACTCTATGTGTCACCAAAAACTGAAAACAACCTATGATTATCAATAGTAAAATGCATAAGTCAATTTTGCTATGCTCATGAACGGAACATTACACAACATTGAAGAGAAATGGGCTGCCACTGTAGTTCTTTCTTTAATCACACAGATATGCTGTTGAATGAAAGGAATTAGATACAGAATACATATTCTCTGAGTCTTGGTACATGAAATTCAAAAACGGATACACTGATCTATGATGATACATGTCAGCATGGCATTTAACTCGTGAGGGTTATGAGCTGGAAGCAGAGCAGAAGGGAGCCTCTTGGAGTGCTGGAATGTTTCAAATCTCTATTTGGGAGGTGATTACATGGATGCATGTGTAAAAATTTATCTGTATACTTCACTACTGCGGTATATGTTATACCTCAATAAATCAATTAAAGAGGCACTATTTGGAAGTTTTACGCAAATTAATTATTTCATATCTTTCTGAATATCTAGCATTTCATTTTGTTATGGTTCTATAAAGGAAGTGTTTTCTTCACCAAGCACCATGCATACAGTGTACCCCACATCCCTCCACTTAACACTTGGGTGCAATAAAAATATTTAATTTTTTCAGTGTGCCTTCACATGATGAGGCTTGAAATCCCTGCTCTGGTAACAAAAAACCAGAGAGGTTGTTTGTACAGAGCCTGTAAAATGGTACAACTGCTAAAGAAAACAGTGTGGATGTTCCTCAAAAGGTTAAAAATAGGACTACCATATGATTCAACAATCCCACTTTTGAGCACAATATCCAAAAAAATTGAAAGTTGAATTTCAAAGAGATATTTGCACACATACACTCATGTTCATAGGAGCATTATTCACAATAGCCAAGTTGCGGGCTTGCGCGGGGCAGGGCGGCGAGGAGAGGCGTGGGGCGGGGCGAGGAGGGGAGGCGCGGGGCGGGTAGGGAAGGCGCGGAGCGGGGCGAGGAGGGGAGGCGCAGGGCGGATAGGGAAGGGGCGGGGCGGGGCGGGGCGGGGTCGAGAACGGGGACAAGGGGCGGGGTCGAGAACGGGGACAAGGGGCGGCGGCAGGGCTACTCCTCGGGCCGCGCACCGCTCCGCCCTCCGCGGCTGGGAAGGCGGGGCGCCCCGGCCTCGGAAGGAGCGGAAAGGAGCGGGACTGGGGACCATGGAAGCGCCCGACGCACTGCTGGTCATGGGCGTGAGCGGCTCGGGAAAGTAGGTCTCCGGCCGCGGGTGCGGGGGGCGTCGGGGAGGAGGCGGCGTGGGGCTGGTGGAGGCCCGATCGGTCTCCGTTCCGGGCCCGCGGTGACGGCATGGCCCCAGGGAGCGCCCACTCCTCTCCGCAGATGAGGAACCTGAAGCCCGGGGCACCTGCTCCCTCTTCCCACCTTGCAACCTTCTCGCCCGGGGCTTCTGCTCTCCCCCCACCTTGGAACCTTCTCGCCTCGGAGCACCTGGCCTGCGACTGTGTCCCAGACCTGGGGTCGCCTTCTGTACCGAGAGGCTCCAGCGAAAGCCCTTTGTAAAGACGCGCCTGCTGGGGCGAAAATTTAAGTAAAAGATTTCACTAGCACCTGGAGCAGACGGCGGTCTCTGATGCCCTTGCTTGGGAGCCTTTTGTCAGAACGGGGTGGAAGGGTGCAGGGCCCGAAGCAGGTACAATACCTGGGCTGGCAGAGCAGGAGCTCTGTCATTGTGAGGCCCTGGCCTCTCTCATTAGATTTCAGAATTCACATTTAACCTTCCTGGTTGATTGTTTTCCCCTTTCTTTGATCAGTGTTTATCAGCTACAGCTGGAAGGTGACAGTTACTATGGAGGGAGGCCCCTGAGGGCTTGGGAGGAAAGAGGAACACTGGCCACCAGCCTTTGCCTAGCCCTGCCTGGCCAGCTTGGGGGCTGAGGGGTGCTGGCCTTAGACCAAAATATGTGCCCTTTATCAGGAGAGACAACTACTGCAGCATTCCACCAGAGACTGTAAACACAGTACTTAAAGTACCGTAATCTTCAAAGGCTTATAGTATTCTAGTCAGGAACTGCCTGTGTGGTCAGGTGTATATTATTCTCATTCTTGCTCCAGGTTAAGTAGGTTTAGCTTTCCAAAATTATTGTTTTTTTTAGCCTTGACACATTAAAATAATTTGGGGAACCTTAACAAATTAATATAAAACATGGAGTCTGAACCCCTGCAACTGTTGTACTAGTTGAAGTTGGAGAATGTATGACTGCTGTTCTGCTGACGTGTAATGGTGGGATGTAATGGGAGCCCTAGGCCTTGGTTCTAACGCAGCCTGGTTTGTGTGAGCTTGGCCATCTGCCTTGGATGGATGAGAAGGGTCTGAACCAGATGATTGATGTGGTTATAATTAAGGTTATGATATTCATGCATTTAGTAGATATTTATTGAGCTCAATTCTTATGTCACTGATACAGTGACCAGGATAGATAAAATCCCTGCCCTCAAAGAGTTTACATTCTAGTACTGGAGACAGACAGTAAGTGAATAAATACATATATAGTGTGCCAGGTGGTGGTAGATGCTCTATACCAGGGGTGGCCAACAAGTTGATCGCGATCCACTGGTTGATCGCGAGGCCAATTTTGGTTGATCGTCGATCGCTCGCAATGTCTGGGGTGGAATTCCGTGTACCATGGACTTTGAAGCGATTGTAGCTCTTATAACTCGAGCGGCGCCCGGATGATTTGAAGCAGCAACTCGAGCGGCGCCGCTGCGGCACCAGGCTGATTTGAAGCGCCATCTCGAGCGGTGCCAATACAGCGCCCGGCTGATTTGAAGTGTCAAATCATAACATACAATCCTAAGAAACGGACAAAATGGGGTATCAGAGTTTATACTCTAGCTCAGGGGTGGCCAACAAGTTGATCGCGACACACTTTTAAGATAAAAAGTAGATCTTATATACAGAAAAGTTGGCCACCCCTGCTCTATACCAGGGGTGTCCAACCGTTTGGCTTCCAGGGCCACAATGGAAAAATAATTATCTTGGGCCACACATAAAATGCATTAACACTAATGATAGTTGATGAGCTTTAAAAAAAAAATTGCAAAAATACCTTGTTTTATGAAAGTTTATAAATTAGTCTTGGGCCACATTCAAAGCTGTCTTGGAACGCATGTGGCCCATGGGCTGCAGGTTGGACAAGCTTTTTCTTTATTCTAAAGAAGAAGAAATGGAACAAAGCACCAGGCAGGATGGTCAAGGAAGGCTCCTCTGAGGAAGTACTATTTGAGCAAAACCTTCAAGAAGTGAGGGAATAAGCCACCTGGATAGCTAGAGGAAGGACATTATAAAGGGAATGGCAAGTGCAAAGGCCCTGAGGCTGGGTTTCTTTGGACTAGCAGGAAAGCCATTATGGCTGAGTGATAGGAGATGATGTCTGAGAAACAATGCAGGTAAAGAGAAGTGGTCATAAGTCAGAGGTATCTTGAAGGTAGAGCCAAAAAGATGTGTTGATGGACTGGATATAGGCTACAGGGAGAGGGGAGTCAGGGACGATTTCAAGATTTGCTTGATTACTTTATTCAGTATTTTTCTCAAAAATAAACATCTATAGAACAGAAATGAACAAACTTCAGAAAGAACTTCAGGACTTTAATGAGATCTTATATATTGCTTTTGTGTGTGTGTGGGGGGGAATTAGTAGTAACTAATGACTTCATTTAAATTACTGGAGAAAATAAAAATCATGCTCTATACTCCAGGGTCAAGAGCATCACTCCCACTGCTTCAACATCATAAGTTTATTGGTGTTTTAATACTGTGGAGGAGCTATCCTTGGATAGGAGGAGGCACAGGGTTGGGCAAGGGCAGTCGTTTGAACATGTGTCTTCTCCACAGATCATCCGTGGGTGCCCTGCTAGCATCTGAGGTAAGGCCTTTTAACGCCTTCCACTTACGAGTTCCGCTGTGTTGCCGCATTGCTTCTCTCCCTTTCCCTGCCCTCTCTTCTGGCCTGTAGAGGTTTGTAAAACTCACTGCAGGCACCTCCACAGGGCTTGTGAAGCTCAGTGAAGCAATTTTGTCTTTCCTTGGTGATTGCCACTAGTGACGAGTGAAACAAGGAGCAGCAGCGCCCCCATGAGCGGGATTGGGAAGTGGCATTCCGGAGCTCCTCCCTCCTGCACCTAGGGGATGTCCTTGGGCAGCTGGTGGCAAAGAGGGTGGTGGGTGGGCAGCACTGCCTGCCACGTACACCCTTTCTTCACTTTGTTCTTAAAGCTAAGGTGGAAATTCTATGATGCAGATGACTATCACCCAGAGGAAAATCGAATGAAGATGGGAAAAGGGATTCCGCTGAATGACCAGGTAACGTTAGCTGTTTCCAACACAATATTCCAGCTGGATGACACGGGTTGAGATCTCTGCTGGGTGTAGTTTACCTCCTCAGTCATGGCATGGCTCATGGACAGGCTCCACAAGCCAGGCACACAGTGGGGCCTCCACGTTTACTTTGGCCCTGACTTCTCAACTCTGCATCAGGAGCCACACACCCACCCTCTGCCCCAGCTTGGGCAGGCTCTGCCAGAACCCTTCGTTGATGAATTTTTATCTGCAGAATGTAATCCTTGAGGGCCTCAGACATGGGGAAGTTCTCTTCCCAGGCCGACAGCCTACCACCATCACCAGGTTCTGGCAGCCACCCCCAAGCCCATGATCTTTGCAAATTCAAACGTGGTCCATTGGAAGTTTCCCATCAATATCAAAGTCAAGACCAAACACATAAACTCCTAAATGTGCATGGTCAAGTCAGACTGACCCTGCCCGACTCCACTCGTTTTAGGTGCCATGGACCCCTCCTTTCCCTCTTCTGCTGCGTGTTCCTCCCCAGGGCTTTGCATCTGCTAGTCCCACTGCCTGGAATGTGCTTCCTTCCTCATCACGGAGTTAACCCTGTTCATCCTGTACATCTCAGCTCCTGTGCCACGTCTTCAGGGAAGCCCCCTCCCCCACACACACTGACCTACTTAAGTAAAACCTCCTATAGTAAACTCTCATAGCAACATATCCCTTATCGCCCATGTCCCAGTTGCAACTTGGCATTTGATGGTGTGAGGATTTGATTAATATTTGTCTCTGCAACTAGATTTTACTGCCAAAATTTAGCAACTTTCACTATTTCTGTTCATCACTGTGTATCCCCAGGGCCTGATACACAGTAAATGTCAGAGAATATCTGTGGTATATTTATGAGTGAATGAATGAATGAGGAGGAATCAATGACTAGCACTTCATTCCTATATGCACCACCATAAGGCCATTTCCTAGAGCGCCTCTCTCAAACCGCATTACAAACTGAATTTGTTGGCTTAGGTAGCTGTAGTCCAGAAGATACTGTGAGATCAGGGTTGAGGTCCCAGTCCACAGAGCAACTGAGCTGGGGCCCAAGCCCAGCCCACATACCAAATGTGTCCAAAGGGCCGGAACAGAATGGAACTGGCCAAAGATCAGCGCTGTTTTCACTTTCTGTGAACTTGGCTCATGTCCTGTGCTCCCACTATCTCTCTAAGTCCCTGTGTCCTGCCTTGAAGGCCTTGAATCAGTAAACCATTAGTGGGTTCAATTCTAGAGCATTCTAAGGGTGTATTTCTTTTTGTTGCAGGAAGTGTGGCTTGAGTTTGCAATGATTTAAGCCTTGAACCATCAAAATTAGTTTGCAACATTGAACTTCACAAGATAGGAGAAGTGGCCCATGAAAGAGATAGAGTAATAATTTAAACATAATACTGTTATTATACTAGAGATAATAGACATAATGTAGATAACCAGGCTCCACCACCAAATTTATGTGACCTTTGGCAAATAGGTTAGCCTCTCTCTGTGCCTAATTTTCCTCCCCTGAAGAAGGGATGGTACTATTTCACTGAGTTCTTGGGAAGATTATGAAATACAAAAAAAAAAAAAAAAAGCACAGAAAATACCCAAAGCATTCAATAAACATCACATCATTGCTAATATCATATCTCAAGACATGTATATGTGCTGTATCAGTGTTATTTTACTCCCTGGTGAGTTGCAAATAAGAGTTAAAGAACAAAGTAAAGCAACCCAAATGGACAGATTTTAAACTAGCATTTAAAAGTCCTTCCTCTTATTTGTCTTCACTCTTAACAAGTGAGGCTTGTTTAAATGGGTTGGATGGATGGGGGTGGGGGGAGTAGGATTCAGAAGAGGAATTCATTGCACAGAAGACAAGTTTATCAGTTAACAGGAGGAACATTAACAAGTTCCTAAATAAATTCAGGAGGAACTGCAAACTACCCAGACTTTAGAGATGCAGAACACAGAGAGAAAGGGGTAGAATGCCAGATGTCTGCATTGACATGAGCCCAGCCAGTCTAAGTGAAGGTATGCCATATATGGGCTGGCACCGATGCCCCTCTTAGTCACCCTGGCAACCAGTTCCACCCCCTGTGATACTGTGATGAGTGAGGGTTAAGTACAGAGTCCTAGGCAAAGGCAGGGCTTCTGCCTGGGTAAGAGTCTTGGGAGAGTTTGGGAGGGCTTTGTGCTCAGGTGTGAAAAAAACCTGAGTTGAATATGCCAAGGGATCCTTGAGGCTATTTAAATGTACATGAATTAAAATTAAATAAAATGTAAACTCCAGTTTCTGGGCTGCAGTGCCACATTATAAGTGTTCAAGAGCCACGTGGCTGGTGGCTACCAGTCCAGACAGTGCAGACAGGACATCTCTGTTACACAGAAAGCTCTATGGCACAGTTGTGGTCTAGAATGATATGGTATTAGCATGATGACGAGAAAGAATTCCCAAGCTTGCTGAATCCCCACTATGTGCCAGATCCACCTTGTCCTGGCAACCCACAGTGACTTGAACAGACTTCAGCTTCAAAGTCTGTTTAAGAAGGAGTTTTTCGAGAAATAATATTCCTGATTATAAATATAATACTTATCTGTATAGGACATTTGCAAAGTACTGAGAAGTTCTTTCACAGAATACATCACCCTTGGTTTTATCTGCCAAAAGTACCTAACTGCTTGAATTTTAGGTTTTTCCCCTATCTTTTTAGTGGTACATGTTCTTTTTACAGGCATCCTTTTACAGGTCTTAAGTTCACTCTTACACCAAGTAAAATGGGACCCTCTCCCCTTCTCGGCCTCTCTTTGCATCCCCCAGCGGTGCTGGACATACTCCACCTGTTCTGTTCCTCTGAGCTCCACCTCCCTTTCTCCCTTCAACCCTTATGCCATTCCAGAGGATACTTTTATTTTTCTAGATGTTTCCATCAGATCACTGAAATCCTTCTCTGCCCAGGAATCCTTCTCTGTCCTCATGATGTTCTGATTCAACTCCTGGTAGAACATTCATTGTGCCCACTACTTCCAAGACTGGACTGGTGGTGGTGGGCACACTGTTCCATACCCCCAGTGGCTGGAGACCTCTGATATAGTGAACACTCGGCTACATGAAATCAAACAAAATTGAGCTCCTCTTCTAAAGCATGAATAGACATATTTGTGCAGAGGGAGATGAAGCTGTAAGCCTGTGTGAAGCATGGACCTGGATCTCATTGTCTTGCATAAGTCTTGAAAACTGTCATTAACACATTAAGCGCCCAGGCTATTTTGTCTTGCTTACCTCTTGGCCCGTTATATCAGATTTCACCGAAATGCTGGCGACCGGAGATCTGTTTAGGTTGCAATAAGGCTGAATGTTTATATATAGAGTATATTTACTGTATGAATATTTATTATTTACCGCAATTTGTACAATGTATTATTTTAGAAATGCTTTATATTCAGTCAGTTGTCTGCGATTCTTGTTCCAGTGCAAAAAACGATTTTTCTTTACCCGTGAACGTGAAAATGTCCCCTAAACGGGAAGAAATTATAGCAAAGGAAAACAAAAAAGGAATAACTGTTTTAAAATGGAAAGACAAGTGGGACATCTTATTTAAAATTTATCAATAGAATGTCATTTTTTAAATTTTATATCGTCAGTTAACATACAATACCGTGACCTGCATGAAAAGTATACTGTTGGTCACTGGTGACTGACACGGTCTGAACGGAAAGTTCAGTGTCAGTCACTGGTGACTGACATGGCGCTTAATGTGTTAAGTGAGGATTACAAATATTTCAACTCACTGGATACAGGAAGCAGAAAAGAATCTGGCTGTCTCCCCTGGAACACAGGTGGAAAAAAAGTCATTCTTGAGAATCAAAGACTTTATTTACTACACCCAATTGACATTATATGACAGATACCAAGCTGAATATATAAAACTTGTCTGCAGCAGCTGAAACTACCTATGGAAATGTTTCCAAATCTCAGCACTCCCACAAGAGAAAACATCGGAAGATGAGCTTACAATCAGAAATTATAAACCATACAAGTAAATGAACCACTATGAGGAAGAATCAGCAAAAGCACAAAAAGAAGACATTTCACTCCAAGAAATAGACAAGAGTCAAATGGAAGACAAAAACAGGAAATTTTTTTAAAGAATAAAATAAAAATAACCAATGGATGAATTAAACAAAACTAAACACAGCGAAAGAGAGAACTAGTGGATTAGAAGGCAGGTGGGAGGATATTACCCAGAATACAGAAGAGTTCTAGATAACTAGAAATATTCCGGAAAAATTAAGAGACTAGTATGATAAAACAAGCTTCACATAGAGCCAAAAGGAATCCAAGAAGAACAATAGGTAGGAAAGAGGTAATATTCAAAGAAATAGTTAATCTTCCAGAGCATGGATCCTCAGACTAGCTGTGCAAACTGAGTCTTGAACAGAATAAACAGTAAAAATGCAAAGCATCAAAAATAAAGGTTTTTTTTTTCCTACCTAAAGCTACTAAAGAGAAAATCTATATTCTAAACATGTGCCCCCAAAACCAAGAGAGTATAGGCCCAAGGACAATGAAATAAGCATTCAAAATGTTGAAGGAAAACAACTATGAATCAAGAATTCTCTATCAACTAACAAGTTAAGAGCAAAACAAAAACGTTTTCTGACATAAATGAAGACAAAAGGGAGGACTCAAATTCACAGTCTAGTGGGATAATTTAAAATACCTCTTGAAAATAGATACATCAGATAAAAGAAATTATTAAGGATATAGAAGATTTAAAAAACAGATATCAGGTTCACATACACATTAGTAAAAAACTTAAATATTCTTTTCAAGTATATATGGAACATTTATCAAAACTGTGTACTAGATTACATGATACTAGTGCCACAGGCACAATTTGCCACAAATTGCAAAGTCTATCATAACATCACATTTCTTACCATAATGAAAAAGAATTAAAAATCAATAATAAAAAGTCTCACAAATCCCTAAAATGGTTGGAAAGAATAAAAATAGGTAAATTGAAAAATAAAAATTAACAGAACCTGTAAGTTAAAAATCATAATGTAATTAACTCAAAATGGATCAAAGACCTAAACATAAGACCTGAAACAGTAAATTGCATAGAAGAAAATATTGGGGAAGCTGGGATGGCTCACTTTGAAGCCCCAGGGACCGAGGATCGAATCCCGGCCCCGGCCCATGCGGACCCATATGCTGAACTGGGGTGTGCCCCCAGTTCAGTTCTTGCCGGGACCTATGTGGGGGCCCTTGGCCCAGTTCCTGCCCTGTGCAGCCGTGCCCACTATATGGAAAAACTAATGTCAACTATGGAGACTGCTCTGGGCCCTCCCCCTTCTCTCTGTCAAAATCAATAGAATAAATCTTTAAAAAAATAAAATAAAAAAATATTGGTACTAAACTCTCAAAGTCAAGGGAAGTAAAAGCAAAAATAAAAGAATGAGACTGTATCACACTGAAAAGCTTCTACACAGCAAAAGAAACCATCAACAAAACAAAGGAGCAATCAACTGAATGGGAGAAGACATTTGCAAACACCTCTGATAAGGAACTAATATCCAAAATATAAAGAACTCATACAACTCAACAACAAAAAGCAACAATTCAATTAAAAGATGGGTAGAGAACCTAAACAGACACTTCTCCCAAGAAGACATACAGACAGACAACAGATGTATCAGAAAACACTCAACTTCAAAAGCTAATTGGAAAATGCTAATCAAAATCACAATGAGATACCACCTTACACTTACTAGGATGACTATCATCAGCAAGACAAGTAAGTGTTAGAGACTGGAGAAAAAGGAACCCTCATATAATGCTGATAGGAATGTAAGTTGGTACAGCCACTATGGAAAACAGTATGGAGGTTCCTCAAAAAATTAAGAATAGAATTACCATGACACAGCAGTCCCACTTCTGGGTATCTACCCCCCAAAATCTAGAAACCTCTTTCTGTAAAGATATGAGGTCTGATAGTTAAGTTCACGAACTAATCCTAAAAAATGTCATCAAAATGTATTCCTTTCAATATTTCCTTTATCTTCAGGTAAAGAAAAAAACCACTGGGAGCAAGATCAAGTAGGGAGGGTGTTCCAATACAGCTATTGGTTTACTGGGTAAAAACTCTCACAGACAGTGCTGTGTGAGCTGATGCATTGTCGGGATGCAAGAGCCATGAGTTGCTAATGAAAAGTTCAGGTCGTTTTTATCTTTTTCATGCAGCCTTTTCAGCACATCCAATAGTCAACTGGTTGACTATACTGGTACAAATTCATAATGAACAAGCCCTCTGATATAAAAAATGGTTAGCAATATTATTTTGACTCGGGATTCTGTTTTGGTCGTGGAGAATTGGCTGACTTCCATTGTGCACTTTGACGCTTTGTTTCAGTCAGATTGGTACATCTATGTTTCATCATCCATGATAACATGATCCAAAACATTGTCTTGTCTCTCCAAATGGTCTTGACAAACTTGGGACTCTACTTTGCTTTTGTTAATCAATGAAGCCCTTTGCACGAACCTTTCTCATGCCAAGATTTTCAGTTAAGATTTTCCTGTTTCTCTATCAATGTTGACTTGGGTCTGCTATGCTTCTCACAGTCAGCCAATGAATCTGACACAATTTGATGAATTTCTGCAATATTTTCATCAGTTCTGTTATTTACTGGCCACCCTGACCTCTCTTCATCAGTGACACTTTCCCCCCAGAAAAATGTTAATCTATTTGTACACTGCCATTTTCTTCATGGCATTATGCCCATAAACTTGGATTAACATGTCTCTGATTTCACTTCCACTTTTGCCAAGTTTAAGAAGAAATTTAATGTTTGTTCATTGCTGTAATTCAAGTTCCAACATTCTTTTATTTTATTTTATTTTATTTATTTTTGACAGAAAGAGAGAGAGACAGAGAGACAGAGAGAGCAAGAGAGCGAGAGATACAGAGAGAGAACTGAACTGGGGGAGCTCCCAGTTCAGCACATGGTTCCGCACGGGCTGGGGCCGGGATTCGATCCCCGGTCCCCGGCGCTGCAAAGTGAGCGCTCAACCCACTGAGCCATCCCGGCTTCCCCAAGTTCCAACATTCTGACGATGGCACACAAATACATGCAACAACAATGAATGCCACTCAGCAAGATACCCCAAACATGTACACGAACACAGCTGTGAGACACTGATATACCAAGGTTATAAAAACTTACCAAGTTGTTTGTACAGTGCTGCCAACATAAGCACATGGTAGCAAGTTTGTGAATTATCAGACCTCATATATATGTGCCCTAATGTTCACTGCAGCATTATTCATGGTGGCCAAGACATGAAAACAACCAAAGTGTCCTTTGATAGATGATTGGATTAAGAAGACTGGTACATATACACAATGGAATACTATTTGGCCAAAAGAAAAGATGAAATACTGCCATTTACAACATGGATGGATTTTGAGATCATCATGTTAAGTGAAATAAAACAGAAAAAAAAAAGAAAAGTCAAGAACCATATGACTTCACTCATATGTGGGATATAAAACAAAGGAACAAGACAAACAAGCAAAGAAACAAAAACTCCTAGACACAGACAACAGTTTTAGCCATTACCAGAAGGGAGGAAGAGAATCAGGAGGGTGGAAGGTCAAATATATGGCAATGGAAGAACTGAATGGGTGGTGAGCACACAATGCAACCCAGAACTGCACACTTGAAACCTATATAATTTTACTAACAAATGTCACCCCGATAAATTTAATTTAAAAAGGCTCTGAAATAAATCATGGTAATTATATTTAGGAAAAAAAAAAAAGTGTTATCAACCAAAACTTATGGAATGCAGTTGAAATATTACTGAAGGAAACTTATAGTTTCTGAATGCATTTCTGAAAAAATAACAATGTAATGAGTTAGGGTTCATGTAGGGGACAATACAAACTAAAAGAATGTAATAAAAAAACAAACTCTGAAATTAATGGAAAACAAACCATGTGGGTGATGAACAAAACTAATTGACAAAAATAGACAAATCTGGCAAGACTGATCAAGAGAGGAAAAAAGCACAATTAAGATTAGGAATGAAGGGGAAGCCGGGATGGCTCAGTGGGTTGAGCGCTCACTTTGCAGCACCGGGGACCGGGGATCGAGTCCCGGCCCCGGCCTGTGCGGAACCACGTGCTGAGCTGGGGAGGTCCCCCAGTTCGGTTCTCTCTCTGTCTCTGTATCTCTCTCTCTCTCTCTCTCTGTCAAAATAAATAAATAAATTAATTAATTAATTAAATAAATAAAACTAAAAAAAAAAAAAAAAAAAGAGAATATATAAACTACATGTATGTTTAAGAAAAAAAAAAAGATTAGGAATGAAAAGAGTGCCATGAACAATCTGATGTCAGTAAAATTTGAAGATTTAAATAAAATTGGGCTATTATGTAGAAAAATATAAATTACTGTGGGAAGATGAGCTTGAAGGACAGTGATGGTGGAACGGATGCTCAGAGACACAAAGCAGCAGTCTGCTTTCTCCCCCACAAATGAAAACGTAACTGCAGGTGCTGCATATGGCATGAGAATGAGAAGGGTCCCAAGACCTATCTATACATGTAGTCTCTTCCTGCTATCTCAAATATCAGTTACCAAAACTGATCAACAATAGAAAACCTGAATATAATGCTTATCAAAGAAATTTATAATTAGAGATCTATCCAAAAAGGGCCCAGGCCCAGATGGTTGGTTTAAACCACAGATACTTCTCATAGTTCTTGAGGCTGAAAGTCCAAGATCAGGCAGGACGTCAGCATGGCTGTGCTCTTTCTGGCTTGCAATGGCTTCCTTCTTCCTGTGTCCTCACCTGGGGGCTGGCAGGAAAGTGTGTGTACTAGCTTCCTGGTTTTTTAAATAAGGGTGCTAATCCCATGAGGACCCCCACCCTCATGACCTTATCTAAACCTAATTACCTCCAAATACCGTCGCATTGGGTGGTTAGGGCTTCATAATGAATTTTAGGGGAGATAAACATTTACTCCATAACAATAATACACAGCATACAATATACAAAAATAAGAGGAAAAATACTCATTTTATAAGGTTAGTGTAACCTTAATACCAAAATTTAATAAACTATACAAGATGTAAATGTTATATAAATGCCAAAATCCTAAATAAAATGGTAATCAAGCACATAACAGCCAGAACTTTTAAAAAGGCATCATTTCTGGAACACACATCAAAATAATACAGGATGGGGCATATATGGAGACATGATTGGGACATAAAACAAGATTGAGTAGAAAATTGTTGAAGCTGTGTTATGAGTACAGAGAACTTGGTTTTGTACTATTTTGCCTGCTTTTGCATATGTTTAAAATTTTCATAATAAATTTTTTTTTAATGCATTAGAACCAATCAGTATTATCACATGAAGAGAAAAATGTCTCAGGAAGAATTTTTGTGAAACTCTGTGTGGTGTCCCATGTAAACTTCTCTTTGGAAAAATACAAATTTCTCACAATGCTTTTGTAATCTGAGGGGTTTTGATTTTGGAGGATTTGAATAGGACCAGGATATGTCTGACATAAGGGTTTCTGATACCTCCCTGCATTTTAGATCGGAGGCATCTAAACAATCATGCAATACATTAAAAGATTTGTAGGGGAAGCTGGGATGGCTCAGTGGGTTAAGCGCTCACTTTGCAGTGCCAGGGACCAGGGATCGAATCCCGGCCCCGGCCCGTGTGGAACCATGTGCTGAACTGGGAGCTCCCCCAGTTCAGTTCTCTCTCTGTCTCTGTCTCTCTCCCTGTCAAAATAAATAAATAAATAAATAAATAAAAATATATATTAAAAAAAAAGATTTGTAAACATTAGAGCCAGGGAAAACGTATATGCAAAGGAGAGCTTAAGATGGGGCCGATGCACATACTGGTATTTTAGGGCAGGGTTCATTGTGAAAAGAGCCCCTGGTGTCTGAACCAGGAAAATGTTTCTGTGCAAAACTGCCCAGTGACTTGACCCCAAAACCTTGTGTATGGCCTACTTCTCAAAACTTTTAACCTCTCTCTGGATCTTAGCATAGATGCACATGATTAACTGTTTTTATACAAACAAACAATACCTGGAAAAGTCACTTTATGTCTGCTTTTCTTTCAGGACAGGATTCCGTGGCTCTGCAACTTACATGACATTTTATTAAGGTAAGAGCGTCAGGCGTTGGCATAAGCCAGTGAGTAAAAATGACCAATCAGAAAGTACAGCGAAAAAACACTCCTGAAGTCACAACTGACTGATGATAAAAGATCCCAGGAATGGAACATGTTTCTGTCAGATAATGTTTTTAACCAGCTACAGAGATGTAGTTCTGTTTATTCCTGCTCTGGAGACAAACCTAGACAGTCCACAATTACTAGCTGGGACTTATGGTTATCCACTTGGCTTCTGTAAGCCTGTTTCTTCATCTGAAAACAAGGATAAATATAGTTCCTAGCCACAGATTGTTGTGAGGAATTAGTGAGGTTAAGCATGGGGGCACTTAGGACAGGACTGACATCTTATGTCAAAAAAATAATGTGCTGCAGATGAGCCACATCCTGTATCGAGGCCGAGCCAGCTCTTAGCGAGCAGCTTGATAAACTTTCCTTACCATAGGCAGGTCCTGAGTAGCCCCCTGGAATGAAATGATGCTCAGGGGGATACACACCTTGCCCAAGACATTTTAGTTCTAGTGGAAAATCTTTGCCTCAAAGTCAGGACTGCCCAAGATTTGACTGCCATTTTGTAACACCTCCCACTGGGAAGGAAGCAGGACTGGACTCAACCTAGAATTGACAGCAAGTATAGTATTTTATGTTTTCATTCTATAGCACCACCTCTTTGCCCTGTTTTTTTGTTTGTTTGTTTTTTAACAGAGATGTGGCCTCAGGACAGCATGTGGTTCTAGCCTGTTCAGCTCTGAAGAAAGCATACAGAAACATCTTAATACAAGGAAAAGATGGTGCACCTCAGAAGTGTGATGAGCCAGGGAAGGAAGGCAAGCTGACTGAGGTGAAGCTCCTTGTGGTCCATCTGAGTGGGTCATTTGAAGTCATCTCTGGCCGCTTACTCAAAAGAAAAGGACATTTTATGCCCCCAGAGTTATTGCAATCCCAGTTTGATACTCTGGAGCCCCCATCACCTCCAGAAAATTTCATCCAAATCAGTGTGGACAAAAATCTTTCAGAGATAATTGCTACAATTATAAAAGTTTTAAAATGAAATGGAAGTCATTCCTTATCAGTGGTCCAAAACAGAATTACGCATAAATTTCTATCCTATTTCAAACCAGGTCCAGAATCCTTGCTGATACAGTTAAGGTAATCAAACCACAATGTGTTGAGATGTGCTTGTTCGGGTGTATTTTTAGGAATTTGTGATATTCTTATCGTCATGCTGTGGCACATACGGAAAAGAGACGGAACTTTGCAAGTAAAGCTTCAACTGAAATTTAAATTCCTATGACCCAACCAAATGATTAGAGGGCACTATATGATCGATATTGAAATCACTACCTTAATTTAGAACATTCTTGATCATGTTGCCTTCAGATGAAGAAATGAAACGTGGCTATCCTTGGCATCCCTTGGAAATTGGTCTTTGGAGCATAAAGGTGTCCAAAATCGGCACTCAGCAAGTCATTTCACACCACACACCTCCCAACCCTCCATCCTTGGGTCATTTCAAGATAAGTAAATAAAAAGCACATGTAGTTCATGGATATAAAAAACTGCAAAGATGGGACTTGAGTGAATGAAGCGTGGAATTTGCTGAACCAGTCTGCCTGTCCCTATTTTAGAGACTTCTTTGAGACCAGGCTGGTCAGCGTGCCCACCCTCCTGTTGTAAAAGCATCAGTGATGGACACTGACCATGCAAAGGAAAGAACACCAGAGCTGCTATGGCCACAAGGGGAAGCAAAACCTTCCACTGGGCAGCAACGTGGCAGCTAGGCTGGGTTGGATGAGGCTGCACAGGAGCTTGGCGGTCCTGGTGCACTGCTGGCACACAGCTCACGGCACCAGCCAGGGGAGCTGCAATCTGGCCAGCACAGCTGAGGGTTTGAGCCTTTCCCCATGGGGCTCCAGGACGACGTCTCTTGACCAGGGCCACAGGTCCCAGCCACTCTGCAGGGCCAGACTGGCTCTGGCCAGAAAGCAAGTGGAGCCAGTCATGCATTTTCTTTCTCAGGGGCATGCAGTTTTTGTGCCTCGAACTACAAATACCTGTGTGGGATGCCAGTGGGATTAAAAGGCCCTTCTGGATAGACAGACCTTGCCTAAGGAATTGGGGAGGCCCAGAATTTCTTGTTTGCCAGACTCTGGGGCACCTCCTGCCTGGCTTCAGTTTATATCAACCTTCCTATTTAATATCCAGTTAGCATACTCCAGCTGAAGAGTCACCCCTAGCTACAGAGAAAGGACTCAATCAGTCCACTGTCCTCAGTGAGTCCATACCGGCTCCTGTGATGAACACTATGGAGTGTGGGAGGATCTGGGACACAAAGCCCTGGCTCCCAGTTAACTTAAGCATGGGGGATGGAAAGATAGGGTATTCCATATTCTCTGGCATAGGCTAGCATTCTCTGTGAAGGCAGTTCTTCACAACCAAGAATTGTTTTTCAAATATCCCACTGGAAGTTGACGTAAGACCAAATAAAAATTCTTGTTTATAATTATAGGAGCACAGAATCTAACTCTACTTTACACATTTTTTTTTTCCAGTTTAATATCCACCGAAATGTCAAGACTGCAAGTAAGGGACAACTGTATTCTGTTTTTAACTTTACCAAGAGTTGTTTACCATTTCAGAAAAACCAGTGTATTTCTGTCATGAATACACTTGCACACCTGCATTTGTAAATCTTCATTCAGTGATCCACCGACGGGCACAAGCACCCAACTACTCCAGTTTGTCTAGTGTAGCCATGTCCAAGCATTACATATTGAAGCTCATTAGCTGATTACAAGCTACTTTCCTTTTCTTGTTCATTAGAGTTAGGCATCATATTTATTATTTGCTTAGGTAAGTTTTATTAGCAATTAGTTTCATTTCAAGATGTAAAAATGGCATTAGAAAATACTTGTTTAAAAAAAAAAAAGAGCCTTGAGTCTGGTGGGATTAAATACAGCTGTAATGTTCCCAAGCAGGGCCACAAGGAGGCCAAAGTGGGAGCCAGTACTGCCCTCTGGTGGCCCAGGGGAACACAGCCAACAAACTGCTCTAGTCCTGACAACCCTTCCAGAAGCAGTCATTTCCCTGGGTCAAGGGTAATAGAATGTTACTCCTCCCATCCCTGCCCACACCCCCGCCCAGCCTCTAGGACCTGGGAAGAAGGGTCAGGCCAGAACTGTAATGGCTCAAAATGGATGCCAATGAAAATTTCCAATCCTGCAAATACCAGTTACCATCCACTCTGGGAACACTCTCCACCTTGTCCCCCTTCCACCCTCCATCATAGGAGTAAGTTCAGGTTAAACATTTTCCTCTTCTATAAAATGGGGACACTCCTTGCCCCATGAGGTTGTAAGAACTGATAAAATGCATGCCAAGTGCTAAGACCAAAACTTGACATACTAACTGCTCAACTAATGTAAGCGGTTACTGACATCCCCTGGAGTCTGAGGGAGTGTGACCATAGGACAAAAATGCCCAATCCTGTTTTTCTGACTGTGGGGTGAGGGGAGCTTATGAACCCCAAGTATGTGAATCTTAAGTTTTGGGCTGACAGGTCGTCCTTAACCTTTCCCAGGTTCTCCTTCCACCTCTCCCCAACCCTTTGTCAAATCAAATCAGATACTTACACACCAATGTTACAGCAGTATTATTCATAATATCCAAATGATGGAAGTGTCCATCAACATGAATAAATTGCAGTATACACCCGCACAATGGAATATTCAATCATTAAAGGCAGGGGTCTCCAAACTACAGCCTGCGGGCCGGATGCTGCCCGCGAGGCCCTCTCATCCGGCCCATGGAGACCTTTTTATCTGAATAAAATAATATTAAATAAATAATTAAAAACATCTATGTTTTGATTCTTTTTTATTTGGACCTCGAGTGTGTAGTTGGCCCCCAAACTGCTGTTTGATAGTTAATGCGGCCCGCGGGCTGAAAAGTTTGGAGACCCCTGAAGGGAACTGAATACTGATACATGCTACAACACGCTTGTCCTGCCCACGGGCTGCAAGCAGTCTAGGATGGCTTTGAATGCAGCCCAACACATTCATAAACTTTCTTTTCTTTTTTTTTTTTTTTTTTTTTATCTTTTCACATTTATAGAGAGAGAAATTATCTTTTTGTCTTCAGTGCATATTTATTTCTATTTTACTTTTGACAGATAGAGAGAGAGACAGAGACAGAGACAGTTAGAGAACCGAACTGTGGGAACTCCCCAGTTCAGCATGTGGGTCCTGCCTGGGCCGGAGCCGGGA
>PVKE010019370.1:0-28546 GCA_004027555.1 Craseonycteris thonglongyai | reverse complement strand
CATTTGCTGATCTTGAAAATCAGGATTAGGTGGCCCAGACAGCTGCATTGAACCATTGGAACCATGCTCACACGTGTCTAGCCACGTCCTGCTTTCTTTCTTCATGTACACAGAGGTTAAGGCACCTGGGGAGCTGGCATCATCGGGACGGCTTCCATGCCCAGGAGTATGCAATTAATCCGAATGTAAAAAATGTGAAAATAGAACTTAGCCTGGGTGCCTTATCAAATGTCTCCAAGCATGTTCCAGGAACCATATACATTAAGCCTTTACCCAGGAGAGACATTATCTCTGTTGGGAGGACTCCCTCATAATTTTCTAATGGAACTCATTAGAAGCTTGGTTCCAGGAGATCAGAGCCCTGTTCTGCCCAGCCTGTGAGTCAGGGATGACATCAAATCTTGCCCTGGGCTCTGTCTGGCAGGGCGACACCAGAGGACCTGGAAGAGCCTCTGGGAAAGAGAAGAGGGGCAAGTGTCAGCCCCTAGGACCTAGGCGATGGGGCCAGACTGGCAAATGCTCATGGAGTCCTACTATGTGCCAGCCATGGGATAGTCAGAGATTTTAAGAGACATTATGCCTTCCTTCCCCACAAGATACCCACAGAATAAAACAATCTAAACGTTCATCAGTGGATGAACAGATGAACAAAATGTGGTCTAACTGTATAATGGGATATTACCCAGCCATAAAAAAGGATGAAGTACTATATGTGCTCCAACAGGGGTGAAGCTTTAAAATATCATGCTGCATGAAAGAAGCTAGACCCAAAGGTCAAACAGTGTATGATTCTATTTATATGAACTATCCAGAATAGGTAAATCCATAGAGATAGAGGGTGGGCTGGATTTGGGGGAGGGGACTGGGGCAGGAGAGGAGTAGGGAGCATAAAAAGAAAAAAAAAAAAAAAGACTTATGTCCCAGCAAGGTAACAACTTAAAATCAAATATTAGACAACTGTGTTCTCTAAACTCTGCAACCACCCTGCCATGAAAAAAAGTGTTTACCTGACTCCTTTTTGAAGGTTCCAGGGTCCCACCACATTGCATGGCTCCCTTCTCCAACCTTGAATTACTAATTTACAGAGATCATTTCATCATCCAGTGCTGTTTTTGCTGTAATAGTATAAACTATGCCTTTGGTGTCTCCCCTATCCCAACCCAAATGGCCTATGTAGGTACATTAACCGAAACTCAAGCAACTGGCAACATTTATATCTAAAGAATTTGTTCATTTTTCAGTCGGTATGTAGGATGCAGCACATTTTGTTAACTGGTTTGCTATCAATGGACATTTAGGTTTCCAATTTTTCCCTCTTATAAAATTCTGCAATGAATAACCTTATACATATGACATTTCACCTACATATAACTTTATATGTAGGTGAAATTCCTAGAAGTGGAATTGCTACATTACAGAGCTTGTGCTTTTAAAATTTTTATAAATATTGTCTCACTGCCCACAAGAGAGGTTGTACCAATTTACACTTCCACTGGCAATGGTTAAGATGGCTTGGTTTCCCACATTTTGGGGAGTGTTTTTGGAAATAATTGTTGGGAGCCAGTTCATACAGAACCTTGTATGCAAAGCTAAGAAGTTGGAACTTATCTGTAGACCATGGATAAGTTCTAAAAGCTTATTTTAATGAGACATCAAATGAATTTTGTAGGACATTTTTATTCTCTAACAGGCATGGGTGGTAATGTGATAAATCAGAGAGGGGGTAAAAAATCTCCATTAGGATTTAAGCCATGCTGCAGAGAATATGATTATCATTTGGGCACAGGCCATTCTAGACAATAAGACTGGATATGAGTGCAACTTAGTTTTTTTATGAACCCATAACTAACTTTCCTGCCATTTTTCTTTTATCACATACTTCTCTTATGCTGATAGTTTCCAATGAAGCATTTGGCCTTCGAGGGTAATGACATAAAACCAATAGCAAAGAATTTTTATCAGAAGCTAACAGTTGCCTGAACGACAAGCAGACAGGTGATATAGCAGCTTTATCGCCCTCTAGTAGACCATTTTGCAAATTAATTGGATTTGAAACTGGCATTAAACAAAGAGCTGGGGGAAGCAAAACTCCAGACACATTCATTCTGAGTCTTTGTTTCTTAAACAAGAGGTAGTCACTATTATTCGATGCAAAGAGAGAAGGAAGGATGCATGGTAGATGGTTGTGAAGGTGACAGCATATGAAGGACTGAAGCCAGCTCCATCCACACTCTCCAGCGGTGGTCCAAGGGTGAGCTTGGTACTCCTGGGGCTTGCTCTGAGGTGTATGGAAAATACTGCTAAGCCAGAGGACAGCAGCTTTTCCTCTAAGAGCCAAGTGGCTTTCAGAAACTCTTGGTATGAATTTGTGTCTCTCGGCTGCTCCTTCTTGGTGTGAGGGGCGAGGAGGCCATTTGATCTTTATGCGTGATGAAGGGAGCCAGCGGTTTCTACAGAAGCACATCTCCCAGGACAGGGAATGGTGGATTGGACTCAGAGGGAACTCAGTTCAGAATGGAACCACAGAAGGTAGGTGCTGTGGTAACTGTGTTTTATGGGAACTTGCGGTTGTAGTCTTCACTGTTGCTTCTTTTTTTTTAAATTTTTTGTTAAATGTATTGGGGTGACATTGATTAATATCAATTACATTGTTTCCAGGTGCACAATTCTACATTACACTGTCTATACATCGCATTATGTGCTCACCACCCAGAATCAGCTCACTTTCCATCACCATATGTTTGATTCCCCCTCCCTACTCTCCTGACCCATCTGTCCCACCCAACTTCCCCCTTACCCTCAGGTAACCACTAAACTATTGACTCTGTCCACGAGTCTTTGTTTCTTTGTTCTTTTCTTGCCATTACTTCTTATTCTGAGCTCCATAGAACACACTAATATGTCCCAATACTCATAGTAGGATACCCTTCTCTTTGTTTATCTTGTGCATCAAATAAAATAGTTAATGCACAGTACCTAGCATGGAATCCAGCACATAGCTGACACTCTAGAAATGTGCATTTCTTTGTATGGTTCGAATAGTACTACTACCTATGACTTTGACTCTCGCTAAAATAGTGCCCAGCACTATCCTGAGTGCTCCATGTTCACAATCATATTGAATCTTTACGATAGATAACCAGTGAGATAATGACTATTGTTGTCCCCACTTCACAGGTGATAAAACTGAGTCTTAGGAAATAATAACTGAGCTTATTTCAAAGTACTTCTACATGTCTTCTCCCCCTTGTTATGAGACTGAAGCAGATCAAGTGCTCAGTTAGCACAGCTCAATTCACATTAGTCTCACATTAATGGTCTTCCTGGAAACTCTCACTTATCCTTTTCTTCTTGAGGGCTTCTTCCTCCAACCCTAGCACAGCCAGGTGAGTCCTCAATGTACCTGTAGGACCTTGTCCCCACTTCCACGAGAGACATTTGGCATGGCTTTAGTTATTTAGGCATCTTTCCCCCATACAGTGAGCTCTTTAAGAGAAGAAAGCATATTCTAGCCATCTTTTGTTTTCCCAATGCCCATATATATCAAAGAACAGATGAACGACCAATCATATTTCATCCTTACACCTGCCCTATGAGGTAGGTATAGCTACTCTTATTTTATGGGTGAGGAAAATGAAGTCAAAAGAGAGGAAATGCCTTGCTCCAAATGACATAGCTAGCAAAGGGCAGTGAGGTTTCAAGACAGAGTCCCACCATACTACATTGCCCTGGAGGAATTACTGGGTTTTAGAAAAGAATGACTTCGTTATTTCCATCCACAAGAGTGAATGGAAATGCTTTCATAGAAAAGCAGTCACAGAAGCTCATTTTTGGGAAATTCCCAGCCAAGGGATGTGAATTCTGCAACATGTCTTTAGGTAATATCTCTTGAATGGGTTCTTGCTTCGTAGATGCACCATTTGCAGGTTTCTGTATATTGAATGTCCATTTAGCTGTAGCTAAAGGAGTTGTACTTGTTTAAAATCTTTGTTGAATGCCAATTGTAATTGAAAAATAAACTAAATTAAAAAATAAAAACTAAAATAAAATCTTCAAGGGATATCACATGGAAGTTATAGAAAATGAAGTCAATCTGAGAAGACTGATATGTGAGAACCTCCAATACATAATGTTATTTAAGGAGCAAGGGACAGAGCACTGTGTGCAACATGAGGGCATTTGTGTAAACAAACTTCAAGCACTTGTAGATGCTGATGTATGGATAAAACTCAGCCTGGAACAACTCACAAGAAATATAACAATTATGGGAGCAGCCCACAGGGTGGGAGAAGGAAGATGTTTTCATTTTATACCTTTTTGAACTCTGAATTGTTTAACCATTTGTATGGATTTCTTTTCTTTTAAAAATTAATACATTTTTGAGTTTTCAGAGTAAACACTTTATATATAGTGTTATTTAGATGATGGCTAGTGTCCTTGAAATACCACACACACACACATACACACATACTTCTACAAGAGTCACATCAGTATATTCGAGCCCGCAAGAGTGCTAAAGTAACAAAAATTGCTTCCGTTGTACTCAGCCCTGCCCAGATATATTTGACAAGGGCCCCTATTTTGGGTGGAACACCTTTTAATGTCCCATGGCACACTTATGTGCTCTTTTTTAGATTATGGTTAGTAGAGCTAGAAGGATTATTCATTTAACTCAACCAATTTGGCATCCTGGTATTTAGGTCAAATTCTTAGGTTCGAGTGCTAGAATACAGCAGCTAGGAGATGCACCTTCACTGGCGTAGGAAATTGGGGCCTGCAGCCTGTCCGCATAGATTATCTACTGCCCACAAGGAGCTGAGCTAGGGCAGGCCTTGTACATAAAAAGGGATCAGAAGAACCTTTCAAATCCTGGTGGTCATATTCCCATCCCAGGGCCAGGGATCTGGCTGAACACCTCACATGTGAGGTACAGTCACTGGTGTGGAGGGCAGGCTGCTCCAGCTCCCAACACCTGCGGATACATCAGGAATGGCCCCCTCCTCCGGGTGGGCTGCCTCAGACAACTGCATGCAGACACTAGCCTGCAACTGCAAGCTTGGCAAGCTGACTGACCGCTGTTGTGAAATCTACTTCCTTTGCCCTGACTCTTTTTGTCTCCTTGTCGCTGTTTCTCTTTATGTTGATCTAAATGCCCACCTGTCTTTGTCCGTGTGATGCTCTGTCTTTATCTCTGTGTCTCTCTCTTTCTCTCTAAATGCCCACCTGTCTATGTGATGCTATGTATCTCTGTCTCACTTTGTCTTTCTAGCTCACATCCCTTTTTCTGTCTGCTTACCTGCCTCCTAGTCTTGCTTGTCAATCTCTGTCTTGCCTCCTCATACACCTGCATTCAGGGAAACGCTCAGCCCTATTGACTTTCCTCTTCCAGTCTTCCCATGAAAGGAGACGCTGTTCTGGGAGGCTGTTCTCACTTACCCTTGGCATCTGACCCCTGGCTAGTCTGGATCTGAGCACCCCACCCCCCACATCCCACCTCCCAATCCCCACTGCTCTGCTCTTACGCCCATTCCAGCTGCTGCTCATGCCTCACCCGCTATGTAGGCCCTGGGGACCCCTCTCCTGGGATTGTGTGTAAGAGTCCTTGCAGGAGTGGCCCGTGACCCCACACCAGGTCCTGCCTGTCATGTGGGGACTCTCCCTGGTCCACCGCCTTTACAGAAGCGCTGGGCTTCCTGGGCCCAGCCCACTCCCTGGCTCTAACCTCCTGGCTCCCAGGCTTTGATCTGCATTTGGACACTTACAGGGGCCTCTATTCCATTGCCCCCTCCACCCTCCTACCCCCACACTCAAATTTAAATAGATGCATGTAGGTGCCCCATTAGCACCCTAGGTAGTGTGTTAGTCTCATAAATACATGCATGTAAGCTTAACCTTCCCTGACTGGCTAGTTCTGAAAACACGAAAGCTTCAGGGATCTGTGAATTAGGCAATGTCCCTCACTTTTTTATTACAGCTTCTTTAAGCCCCTGCTCCCTTCCCCACCCCAATTTCAATCCTGTCTCTCAAACTGTCAGCACCCTCAGGGTCTTGGAGCACTGGCACAAGGTCACTCTGTGAACAGTTGACACATATGAAGCAGGAGTCCACTGCTGAGCTAGGTTCTCTGAATACAGTTATTCATCGATAATAGAAGCCCCTCCACTATTCTATTGGAGGCTCATTATAAAGCCAAAAAAATGACGCTCAAAAAGGGTAAGTTCCTTGCCCAAGGTCACATAGCTGAAAAGTGGCAGAGATGAGATTTGAATCAGGTTTGCTTATGATCTGAAAGAGAGATTGGAAGATGCTGTGCTGCTGGGTTGAAGATGGAGGAAGGGGCCACAACCCAAGGGATGAGGGTGGCCTCTAGAAGCTGAAAAAGTGTGAGGAGCAGATTCTCCCCTTGAGATTCCAGAAGAAACCAGCCCTGCCCACACCTTAATATTAGCCCAATAAGACCCATTTTCGGACTTCTGACCATCATAACTGTAATATGATAAATTTAGGTGGGTTTAAGCCACTAACTTAGCAGTAATTTGGTATAACAGCCATAGGAAATGAACACAGATTCTGGTCTCCAACTCCTATTCTATGGCATTCCCTCCAGGCAGACAGGCCTGAGTTTGAATTCAGCATTTCCCACCTCCTGGCTGTGCACACCTGAGCCAGGTCAATCTTTTTAAACAAATATTTACTGAGTGTGGACCATGTGCTAGGAGCCAGGCTGGAGTGGGGTCTCAGCACAGTGACCCACTGGCCTGATGTTCCTAATGGGGAGGATATTAGCTCAGCTCATGGGACTAGTATGAAGACTCATTGAAATCATTCGTTCATTCATCCAATGCTAGTTTAGTATCTATTATGTGCCAGGCACTGTTTTCAGATAAGGCTCCAAGAAGGTATTCAAAATAGGTGGAATAACATTTGCCACTTGTATAGCCCTTACTCTGCTTGTAGAAACTTATTAAATCTTTCTAGTGACCCTATGGGGTCTGGTATTGACTCTCTCCTATAGAGAGAACGAAGCACAGAGAAGCTAAGTAATTTGCAGAGGGTCACACAGCCTGTGCATGGTTGGGTTAGATCTGACTTCAGGGCAGTCTGGCTCCAGAGCCATACTCTCACCTCTGTTGAGTCAGCTTCCACCATGTCCTCGCATCTCACAGTCCTGACCCCTGTGATCCTTCCACTTCCCATTAACCAAGCACTTGCTCACCCTTGAGCCTCCAATGTTGGGAAAACTGGCCAGGCTCTGCCCATAGCCTTGAGCAGGGAAGCAAGGGAACTATTGCTCACCCCTTCACTGGACCCCCATGGGTCAGGTGGGCATTTTGCTCCCCACCAAACTTGGGTGCAAGAAACATCATTTTCTTTTTTAATTTAAAAAAAAATTGAAAATACTTGAAATACAAGCATGAATAAAAATATTTCAATGAACTCCCATAGACCCATTCCCAACTTTGTCCAATCTTAACATTATGCCATATTTGTTTAAGATTCTCTCATTAAATTAAAAAAAAAAAATTAGATATACAGCCAACACTCCTGTGAGACCCTCCCTGGTTTGCACGGGGCATGAATTCAGTGTTTATTAATCATATGTGTTTGTTTGTTTTTTATTGATGCCTTCTATAGATGCAACCCTAAACATTATATATAGTACTGCACTGCATGGTATCATATTGATCATATTGTATATGTCATTATACATTGTACTTTTTTTCTCTTTTCATTTTTTAATCTTTTTGTGAATTTGGGGGGCTTTTTATCTGAACATTATGTTTTTGAGGTGTACTATCATCCATTCTTGATACATGTTATGCAAATTTATCTGTTTCGTCTATTGTATAACTATGTCGCAATTTGTCTCTTCTTCTGTTGGGAGCTGTATGGGTTGTCTTAATCCTTATTGTGAGTAACGCTGAACACATGTTCCTGGTGGCATCTCTTGTTCATGTGGGAGAGTTTCTCTAGGACCTTGTTTTTCTAAATCAGATTAAATCTGCCTCTGAGTTGCATTTACCCCGTGGCAATGATTCAACTGCGGGGGTTCCAGGGGCTCTCTGCACCCTCCTGAGGGGGTACAAAGGCCTCAGAAACCTCTATCCCCGGGATACAGGGAGTCTCCCCTCTCTGGTGCATGACTACTATTGGGCCTGCAGGGTACTGTGAAAGCAGGTGGTCTGCTGCAAGCCCAGGAGGAAACCCGGGCCCCAGCACCTGCCTGGCCCTTCTCCCCTGCTTCTCTGTAAGCATTTCATTCATCCACATAACAGGAAGGAGAGGTGTCAGGAGGACCCTGAACTTTCTGTTCTGGCCTCTTCATCCTGTGGGCACCTGGTATCCCTGTAGCTACAGGTTTCTTACTCTTGTCTTCTCTTTGCCAATTCTCAGGATGCAGTTCTAACTTGAGGCCATTTTTGACTAGTATTTTCCGGTGTATAAGACAACTGGCTGTATAAGACGACCCCCTAATTTTACAGTTAAAACATAGGTTTAGGCCTATATTCTCTGTATAAGACTACCCCCCACTTCCGAGGCTGTAGTATTATACAGCGAATATAGGCCTAAACCTATGTTTTAACTGTAAAATTAGGGGGTCGTCTTATACACCCGGTTGTCTTATGCGCCGGAAAATACGGTAGATGTGACTGGACAAGTGGTTCTCAAGGTAGAGTCCCTGGGCCAGCAGCATGAACATCACCTGAGAGCTTATTAGAAAATCAAGTTCTCAGGGGAAGCCGGGATGGCTCAGTGGGTTAAGCGCTCACTTTGCAGCGCCGGGGTCGGAGGATCGAGTCCCGGTCCCGGTCCCGGCCCCGGCCCGTGCGGAACCATATGCTGAACTGGGAGCTCCCCCAGTTCAGTTCTCTCTCTCTCTCTCTGTCTCTCTCTGTCTCTCGCTGTCAAAAATAAATAAATAAATAAATAAATATAAAAAAAAGAAAATCAAGTTCTCAAGCTGCCCTCCATACCCACAGAATTGCAATTGCAGGTGGGGTCTTGGAAGTCTGTCTTCACAAGTCCTCCAGGGCATTCTGGTACATTCTGAAGTTTGAGAACGACTGTGGTGGATCCTGAACTATTTGTAAGCAGGAATCCTACTTTTCTCCTAGTAGCAGCACAGGGCCTGGTCTTCAATAGACACCAACAGGTATTTGTTGGGTGAATGAATGAACGAATGAACGTGAGATCCTTCCTCTTTATTTGAACCTGTTTCCTTATGTCCTTCCCGCTTCTGATGGGATGTGGGTGCTTCCCAGGCCAGTGCCAGGGGCTTCAGGTATGCCAGGTGGCAGCAAATGGGACCTTCTTTGGAGACCTGTGCCCCACCCGGGGCAGCTACCTGTGGGTGCAGTACCAGTGTCAGGAAGGTGAGTCCCCAATGTGCCCAGGTGTGGGAATGCCCTTCTTATTTCCATGCCAGGTGCAGACCCCTCAGAGAAGAGGGAGTAGTCACCTGTGGGGGCTGATCTGCTGTGTGCTAATTCTTCACCCAAAACTGCTGTCCTGTGGCCTCACCTCAACCACCTGGTTTAGCCCGGGGTGTGGGGGGGGGATTTGAGGCCTGTTGCAGAAATGGACTGTCAAGCCTTAAGTTTAAAAACAAATATATATTTTTAGCCCCAGAACCCTTCAAATTAAACTTCATTGGGTGATCCAATAAACAGCAGACTAAACCAAAGTTATTAATATTTGATTGACAGGAGTCAAAAGATCTCTTCCACATGCCACAGCCACTCAACTGCTACCCTTCATATAGACTACAGTTTAGGAACAACAAGAACTTTTATACAAATCTAGAAAGCCATAAAAATAACCCATATTGGGATGCTGGGATAGCTCAGCGAATGAGTGCTTGCCTTGCAATCAGGAGGTCCAGGGTTCGATCCCCAGCCCCAGCGTGTACAAACCCCATATGCTGAACTGTGGCACAAGTGGTAACCACTAAGATGGCTCAATGGCAAAAGTTCCTGCATCCCATGTGAGGTGCCCTCATTTTGGTTTCTGCCCCCTGTGGCCCCACATTCACTTGTGTGGAATGAAACCATGTTACAAGTAATGATATACAACGATGGAGATGGCTCTGGGCCCTCCCCACTTCTCTCTCTCTCTTCTCTCTCACCTTCTCTCAGGCAATAAAATAAATCTTATAATATAAATAACCCATATTACCACAATTTATAAAAGTTTTATAAATCAAGAAGGAAAAATGCCTCCCTTCAATTCTACAATCCAAGTCCCACAAGGAAGCCACTATTAACTGTTTAGAATAAACTTCTGGGGAGGCCGGGATGGCTCAGTGGGTTAGGCGCTCACTTTGCATCGCCGGCGACCGAGGATCAAATCCCGGCCCTGGCCCCGGCCCCGGCCCGTGCGGAACCATATGCTGAACTGGGAGCTCCCCCAGTTCAGTTCTCTCTCTGTCTCTGTATCTCTCTCTCTCTGTCAAAAATAAAAATAAAAATAAATAAATAAATAAATAAATAAATAAATAAATAAATAAATAAATAATACACTAGAATAAACTTCTGCTTGATTTAAAAAATGTTTTCAGGTGATGCTGGGATGGCTCAGTGGGTTGAGCGCTCGCTTTGCAGCACCAGGGACTGAGGATCAAATCCCAGCCCTGGCTCATGCGGACCCATATGTTGAACTCTGGGTGTGCTTCCCATGCGGGGGCCCCCAGTCAGTTCTCACTCCACCCCCTGTTCAGCCCCTGGCTCAAGGGGATGTACCTTCCATGCAGGAGGTCCCCAGCCTAGTTCCCACCCTGTGTAGCCCCCGCCCACCTGTGTGGAACAAAAACCTTGTGGAAAACTGATAACGTACAACTATGGAGACTGCTCTGGGCCCTCCCCCTTCTCTCTGTCTCTCTCTGTCTCTGTCAAAAACAATAAAATAGATCTTAAAAAAAAAGAAAAAAATGTTTTCATGGACATGGCTGTGTATGTTATATATACATTTTTTAAAATAAAAATATAATCATGTAAAATCTATTAGTCCACAGATCATTGTTTTTCACTTAATATTATGTCCTGGATATCTCTCCAAGTCACTACCTTATTCTTTTAATGACACAGTATTCCATCATAAGACTATGTCAAAATGTATTTAAACAGTTCCCCTGCTGATGGACATTTAGGTTGCTTCCCATTTCTCATTGTGGTATATCACCCCGTAGTGTTCTGCTGTGCATTTTTGTGCACATATCTTGACATGTGCCTGGGTTTTTCTTAAGAGAAGAGATCCCTAGTAGCAGAAATGCTGGGTCACAGTATGTGTATTTTAAATGTTACTAGATATTGCCAAATTACCCTCCAAAATTGCTGTATCGATTTATATTACTGTATTAATAGTGAATGAGAGCACCAATTTCCCCTACGGCTGTGTAACCAGATTATGCCATTGTCCAACACATTAAATGGTCAGAATAGCAACTTCTATTGAGGGTGTGGGCAATGTTGGTAGGAGTTCTGAAGGGAAGAGATGAGTCAGGGAATGTTGGGTTCGCCTGGGGCCATCTGGGAGAACAGGGTCTGTGGGTATAGGAGAAGAAAGGACCACACAGAGGGAAGAATACAGAAGGGGAGGGTGGCATGGAAGATGAGTTTTACCAGCAACATTAGTTTACTAGACATGCTTGGGCGGAATAAGAGTGAGCAAGGTGTCCAGTTCTATTTTCTGGGAAGAGGAGGCCACGTGATTTGGCAGCACTCTCCATTTGATGGTTTTGCTAATGGACAAAGAGTGCCCTTTGGAGATCTGCCAGTCCCAGCTGCTGTCCTCGGACAAATGCATAGCCTCGGGCATGGGGTGAGTTGTGTCTGGCAACCCAAATTTTCTGCCCCAACTTTCATTTCAAATACCCTGTCCCCTTGTGTATCAGTGTGTTCTGTTCACAATTAGCGTCTGACTTGTGAAGGGAGGGACTTTATCCAGGGGTCTCTCCATCTCCCCACCACTGTGCCCAGAAGGGCCTAACTGCATCCTGACTTTCCTCAGGTGGTTGTGAATCGACGTCCATGGCTTTGTGACTCGCTCAAGAAAGTCCTTTTCACTTACAATCAGCTTCTTATACCCTTTCTCTTTTCATCTGTGCTTAGAAACCAAGATTATGCTGCACAAATCAGCCCAGGGCTGTGTGAAGACCCAGAAAATTCTACCCCTTGCCTCATCCTTCCCATCAACTTTTGAAGTTCAAGGTTTTATAAAATTTAATGTGCACTCCATGACTTATAATGATTCATTGGCCTTGCTGCCAAGTAGATTTTCTTAAAGGTGCTTTGCCTTTTGTCTTTTTAAACATTATAAAACACATTTGGACAATCAATAGAATTGTGGTTAAATAAATTATGGTACATTGTGCAGCTATTAAAATGAACAAGGCAGCTCTAACTGAATTTATAAAGAACAATCTCTAAGATATACTAAGTGAAAAATATAGAAGGTGCCAAATAAGGGAGACAGTGTGCATCATTTGTATAAGTAGAAAAGTGCCTACGTGCTTGTGAATGTGTAGATGTCTATGGATGGCAACTCACAATACTGATAACAGTGGTTGTTTCTGAGGAGTAGAACTGGGGGTCCAAGGTATGGTAGTAGAGTTGGGGGTGAGGCTTTCTTATCACTCTACCCTTTCAGACATTTCAAATTCTGTATCTTAGTCATGTATTACCTATGAACAAAATAATATAATTCAAAAGACCTTTAAAAAGAAAAAAAATTAAATTGAAAAAACTTTAAAAGCCCCATGTAAAGATGAAGGACAGGTTGATAGAAGAGAATCAGTTTTAAACAGAAACATGTAATTTTGCTTTGCAATGGCATGTAGTCTTTTGTGTTTTCATCGGTAGGCCCGTAGCTGATGGTCTCCAATGAGAGCTTCATCTTTGACAATGTCACCATCTCCTTGATGTGATTCCTCTCTCTCTCGATCGGAAACCTGTCTTGTATAATTAGTATGGGAAATGGCCATACCTTTGATTCCTACTACTCCCCACGCCCACCCCCCACCAGGTAAGGGAAAGCTCTGAATCTTGAGTCAGGATGTATCAGTGAATTTTGCTGCACAACAGGGCATCCTAAAACTTAGTGGCTTACAGTAATATTTATGTCTCTCATGGTTCTTTGCATTAGCTAGGTGGCTTTTCATACCTGGACTTGCTCAGCTGGGGCTGGATGGCCTAGGAAGACCTCACTCACATGTCCAGTGGTCAGCAGGATGTCAACTAGGGGCATGTGTTCCTCATCACCCAACAGGCTAACCCCAGCTCATTTGTGTGGTGGCAGAAGGGTTTCGAGCAGGGAGTGAGACCCAGGTCCAATGTGCAAGCATATTTCAAATGTCTACTTGTAGTACATTCTCCAGTGACCCATTGGCCAAGCAAGTTTCATGGCCAGTCCCAGATTGAACAGGTGAAGAAATAGACTCCATCTGTTGATGGAAGGAATGGCAGGTCCACAGTACAAAGGAGCATGCATATATAGGAATAGAAGAAATGGGTGCTCACAGGTTGCGCATTTTGGAGGCCACATGAACAGTCATAGAGAGCTGGGTTTTCTCCCTTGGCTCTACGTAGAATCTCTCCTGGGTCACTGTTCAGGAGTCTGTAATAGAGTAAGGAAGATGCTCACCTGGGTGTGGGAAAGTTTTTTGTTAGTAAGAATCATAAAAGTATTAATAGAAATATTAATAATAGTTCAGTCAAGCAATTTTCATGTATAATCTCATTTAATCCTCACGACAACCCTATGAGCTAGCGCTTTGCCATCTAACGTAATAGCCATTCATCACATGAGCTACAGAGCACTTGAAATGTGGCTATTCTCAAGTGAGATATGCTGTAAATGTAAAATACATTTTGAAGACTTGGTCCTCCCTCCCCTTAAAAAAGAATGAAAAATATCCCGGACATGACTTTTTGTGCTGATTATACATTGAAATGTATTTTGGATATATAAGGTTAAAGAAAATTATTAAAATCAACTTCACTGTTTGTTTGTTTTTTAAATTTTTCAGTGTGACTATTAGAAAATTTAAAATTATACATGTGGCTCATACTAGTTCGACTGAAAGGTGCTGAGCCAGATAATTACCCGTTTTTACAAAGGTACAGACAGTGTTGCTCAAGCCATGTAGCTAGCCAGGTAATGCAAGTCAGGACTGTCTGATAGGCTATTAGGCCCCTGATGGATATACAGGACACAGCATTGGGGTCTGAGGGCTCTGTACCCCACATCCTCCAGGGAACAGTTACTGCCCCAAACTGGTAGGAGCTGAACCCAAGCCATAGCATTTCAAAGACCTTCCTGGGCCTTGGGTTAGCTCTATTCTGCCCCACTGAGTGCCTCAGCTGGTGCCTCAGACTGTTTCAGAAAACCCATATCCTCTTTGGGTTTGGGGCTCCTTACAGGAACCCCCAGTTCAACATGGATTCCCAGGGAAATAAATCATGGTGGTGCATAAGCCCCCTCTCCTAACCCCTCTCCGGTTTTACACTGTGAGAGCTAGAAATTCTGAATCTAGCCCCATGAGTGGGGGGAGGCAAACAGCAGGCCAACCCTGTCCACAGCCCAAACCTGCCCCAGCGAGTATAGGCCGCAAACTCAGCAGCCCTCCGAGGTTTTAGGCATTGTACCAAACAAAATGGTGTTCAGAGGCTGGGGTTCTTAGCTCAGCTGCCACCTATATGACCCTGAGACAAACCCTGGTCTTGGGTTTCCATTTCCTTCCTGGTCACATTTTTATTGACGGTTGCCTTGATTGGAGTAAAAAGAGAAATCACATGTGAAGATGCGTTGAGGGAAACATGTTTAAGTAATACAAATACCTATGGCATTGTTCTGCAGGTTTCTTCCCATTTGCTACCATTTCATCAATAAAACAACAAATGCTAAGTTATACATCTTTAACCCCAAATTTTTATAGAACTTGAAATCAGTATAAACCAAAATGGACTGTATGTAGCCCTGCTAAGACCTTCAGCTATATAAGGACTTTACTACAGTAATAAATAAACAGTAGTTAAAAACTGGAGCAAAAGGGAGAAAATGAAATATTTGTCAACTCTGGCTTCAAGGGTGTTCGTCATGTTATTCTCTGGAATTCTCTGTGTGATTAATTTGTTTCACAATCTAAGAGAAACAGCAATAAGAAATGCTTGCATTAGCTCTAAGCAAAAGCCACTGGCATTTTTTTCTTTCTTTCAAGAGAACTAGATGGTGACATCTTTCATCATCACCTCACTCAAATAATCCAATTACCTCTCCTTTAAAGGCTTATTAGACCTTGAAACAACCCACTCACCTTCCATCATTTTTATTAACATTGAGTGATATATTTCTAATGCTTTGTAATCAGCATTAGCAACCCCAGCATTCAATTTACCATATAAAAAATGGCTTGAATTTTAAACATACAGAAGTGACATGGTTTATGTGGATGTCACTGTGCTTTTCTTTTATGTATTTGTACAGACCCCTACTTCTGCTTAACACTTTGTTAGGCTAAGACCTAAATTGGACACTCTATCTCCATTGTAGATGAATAACATAAGTTGATGGGGAGAATTCAACCTCCAATGGAAACCGCATAATCAAAGTCAAAGGATTTCCCCTTTAGAAGCTCCTTTTCGCCTTGCACTCCCCATGTCTTGTGTCTGTTTGCATGGCAGGCTGTTCTGTTTCTCTGTCATGGAAAACTTTCTACATTTCTGAAATTGTATTATGTGTGTACCAAACAATTTGCATAAGGTAAAACGTGTGTAAGTCCAGCGTTAGGTAACTAAGCGCCACCTACAGACAAATCGGGGAATTGTCATCATTCTTTACTCTTCAGTATCTATCACCTGCACACAGTTGAATCTGGAGGGGGACTTCTGGGAAATCGATTATTCACAAGACAATGTAAGCCTTAGAGTGACCTAGACGTACACAGGTCACTGGGAGGCACAGAAGAGAAAACTCTATAAAAGATGAGGGTCAGAAAGAATTGTAGAGCTGAAGTCCTCTGTAGGGGACCAGAGATATTTGGAGGGAGCAGAGGATGTAAAGAAAGGGAAGTTATGGATGTGGAGAAGAGTGGCATCCCCAGGTAACTGTGGGCAACTCACTATAATGGGAATTCAGGGGCATGTGGGGGAAAATGAAAGATGGTGCTGGAAAACTCAAAAGGAGTCTGGTGATGAGGAGCCTAATGCCAGCTAACTTAAAGAGATTTTTAGGAAAGTATGCAGGTTAAGTACCAGGAAACAGGCTCTAATTTGGAGTGCAGGAGGTTTCCTGGGTATACTACAATGGGGCAGGGGGAGACGTTGGACTGGGATGTAATAGCAGCACAGGCCTCACAGATCCCCACAGAGTTCTGGAGAAAGAGATGTCTTGAATTGAGTCGAGAGAGCAGGACATTTGCACCCTGGCACTGAGCAGCCACTAGATGCAAGATGTCCCTAGAAAGGGGATGTCATCTTGGGAGAGGTGGCTTCCTTTGGCAAAGGGGAATTCCTGGAGATGGATTCCTCTGTGAGCCCTCTGCCACTATCACACCACGATGCTGGGGGACACAGGCCTCAGTCTTGAAGGATGGAATCTAGGTGACACCCCCATGACTTTCATAAGAATACATAAGAATCTTTAGGCCAGAGTTACCTAATCTATGACTATTAGTATTGTGATTGTTACTAATACTCACTTGGTAATTTTAAGGAGTAAATAGGACTACAAAGAAGAAAATAACTGGTGCAGAGTTAATTCTAAAAAATGGGTAATTGTTACTATTATATTAATATGACATGAAAGTATACACTACTTTTATTTTAATAGGCCCAGTGCATAAGTGTCATCCTATTATACAAAAAGTTAAAGCTACAATATTTGAGTTTATTAACTGCCAGATACTTTAGCCATAATCTCATTTAAACCTTACAACAACTCAGCCAGGAATGGCTCTCACTTCAGTTTATTTGATGTTTTTAAAGATTTATTTTTACTGTTTTTGACAGAGACAGAAAGACAGAGACAGAGAAAGACAGAGAAAAGGGGGAGGGCCCAGAGCAGTCTCCATAGTTGTACATCATCAGTTTTTGACATGGTTTCGTTCCACACAGGAGGTGGGGGGGGGGTCTACACAGAGCGGGAACTGGGCTGGGGGTCTCCCGCCTGGGAGGCACGCCCCCTCAGTGCCTTGAGCCAGGGAGGAGCACGCCCCAGTTCATCATGTGGCTCTGCACAGGCTGGAGCTGGGATTCAATCCTCAGTCCTCAGGGCTGCAAAGTGAGTGCTTAACCCGCTGAGCCATCCTGGCTTCCCCTTATTTCATTTTATTGATAAAGTAAAGGCACTGAGGCTCAGTGAGGGTCATTGAGTCATTAGGTTATGCAAGTAAGCCTAGGAGCCCTAGATCTCGCTTCCAGTTTCCTACCCTTTCCATTCCACCACATTGCGAATTTTGGTTAGATAGCTTCATCCACCAAGTGGCTGGTGATTTGTGAGTGACAGAAACAAAATGACAGACTAGGTATTGTTAATAATTGGGCATTATGAACCAACACCAAAAATTTTTGTTTAAAATAAAAGCTTCAGGGAAGCCGGGATGGCTCAGTGGGTTAAGCGCTCACTTTGCAGCCCCGGGGACCGAGGATCAAATCCCGGCCCCGGCCAGTGCAGAACCATATGCTGAACTGGGAGCTCCCCCAGTTCAGTTCTCTCTCTGTCTCTGTCTCTGTATCTCTCTCTCTCTCTCTCTGTCAAAAATAAAATAAATAAATAAAAAAAATTAAATAAATAAATAAAATAAAATAAAATAAAAGCTTCCTTTTTAAATAAAAGTTGCTTCCCATTAATGTCAAGTATCAAAGCAGTGTGTACAAATTTCAGTGACAGTCTTGAACCAGTTTTTAAACTTTTTTTTTTTTAAGATTTATTTTATTGATTTTGACAGAGGGAAACAGAGACAAAGAGAGACAGAGAGAAGGGGGAGGGCCCAGAGCAGTCTCCATAGTTGATATTAGTTTTCCATATAGTTTTACTCCACAGGTGGGTGCGGGGCTGAGCAGGGCAGGAGCTGGGTCGGGAGCCTCCCGCATAGGCCCCGGCTAGAACTGAACTGGGGGCACACCCCAGCTCAGCATGTGGGTCCGCATGGGCCGGGGCTGGGATTCAATCCTTGGTCCCCGGTGCTTCAAAGCGAGCGCTTAACCCACTGAGCCATCCCAGCTTTCCCCAATTTTTAAACTTTACTAAAGCATAATACACATACAGAAAAGTGCACAAAAAGATACAACTTGGGGACGCTGGGATGGCTCAGCAGGTTAAGAGCTCACTTTGCAGCCCTGGAGCCCGAGGATCAAATCCCGGGCCCGGCCCATGTGCACCCACATGCTGAACTGGGGTGTGCCCCCAGTTCAGTTCTAGCCGGGGCCTATGCAGGAGGCTCCCAGCCCAGTTCCTGCCCTGTGCAGCCCCGCGCCCACCTGTGGAATGAAACTATATGGAATACCAATGCTGTCAACTATGGAGACTGCTCTGGGCCCTCTCCCTTCTCTCTCTGTCTCTGTCTCTGTTTCTCTCTGTCAAAAACAAACAAACAAACAAACAAAAGAACAACACAATAAAAATAAATCTTAAAAAAAAAAAAGATACAGCTTAAAGAATTTTTATGCAATGAACACACCCATGTAACCAGTACCCAGATAAAGAAACAAAACATGACAGGTCTCCCAGAAATTTGCCTGCGATCTCCAAGCATGTAGATTTCTAGCATCACTGAACAGTGTGACTTATATTTGAAATTTATATATAAATGAAATCGTAGGGTATATTTTCTTTTGCATCTGACTTCTGTTCAGTAGTCCATTTGTGAGATTTATCCATACTGTTGTGTATAAATGTGATTTCTTTTTTCTTCTTGCTGTATAATATTTCATTGTGGGTATCCCATCAAAATGCCCATCAGCAGCATGGTCAAGTAAATTGAGGTATATGCCTATCTTTTGGTGCACATAATTGTATGGACACATTTCTGTTGGGTTTATACCTAGGAGTGAAATTGCTGAGTCACAGGATCATTGCGCAATTTTTTAAGTTTTTGTTTCTTTGTACTCTGAGCATATCTTCCCTTTGCTGGCAGCAGTTTCTAAAACCACTTTGTGGTCTTCTCCTTGGGTGAGATCACTAGGAAAGAAATCATTTTAAAAAATCCATTTCTCTGCTTCTTAATCCTGGGTAATTTCAGCTGGCACCAGAGTTCAAAGAATAGAGTAAATTGCCTTTTTTCCAGAGAGATCACTGAAAACAAAACTGGATCTTGCTTTTCAAAATCGTCCTTCACATATCCAGAAAGATTTAATGTTTTCTTGTTCTGGAATCTATGTTATTTGATATTAACAATGGCCATTCAGCGTTCTTTTGATTAGTGTTAGCTGTACATCTTTCCTCCATCCTTTTAACCTATCTACATCATTATATTTAAAGTGGGCTTCTTGAAAAGCAAAACAAACCCATATATATTTTTAAGGTTTATTTTATTGTTTTGAGAACTGAGAGAGAGAGAATGTGGAGAAGGCCCAGAGTAGTCTCCATAGTTGTACATCATTAGTTGTGACATGGTTTCATTTTACACAGGTGGATGTGGGGCCATGTGGGGCAGGAACCGAACTGGGGGCCTCTCACATGGGAGGCAAGAACTTTTGCTGCCATCACAGTAGTTGTGCCACAGTTCAGCATATGGATTTGCAAGAGCCGGGGCTGGAAATTGAACCCCAGACCTCGCAATTGCAAGGCAAGCACTCAACCGCTGAGCTATCCTGGCATTCCCATAATTTTGATATAATCGGAATCTGAGTCCAATTTTCAGATGGAGAAAATAAGGCTCCGAAAGGTAGGCTGGGGCATAGTATTTTACAGATGAAACAAGAAGACCCAGACAGGTTTATGTGAGCCACAGAGGGAATAAATGGCAGAAAATGGACTTGCAACCCGATAATCATCATCCTGGTTGATCAGTGCTACTTCTTCTACTCTCCCCTGCTCTGGGACATCTCAGTGTAACCTTTGAGAATACTGAGAGTTTAGTCGTGTAGCATCTTTACTTTCATCTGTTTAACTTTACAGAGGATAAAAGGTGCGAGGTGGGTGACTGCACTTGTGCATGCATGCATGTGTAAATGCACGTGTTTGCATGTTCTCAACTCTGGTAACATTTCTGTTTCTGGTCATTTGTCCAGCAACCTGGCCCACCAGTTCACAACCCCTGGAGAATTCACCATGCTTGCTGAATTCACAACCAGTGAATGGCATGTGACAGCTCAGAAGCAAGTAACAACAATAGGAGACAAGATAGAGAGGCTCAGTGGGACTGGGTGCTCGGGCCTGTTCCAGTCAGGAGGCAACCCTCTCTGCTGGGCTGTCTTCTGGGACCCTACGTGGATTCAGGTGGAGCTCGATGGAGGTGAGGCTGCAGCAATGGTCAAGGTCAGGACAACCTTGATTTCCCTCAAATCTATCCCAGGCTTTACTAAGTACTAACAGCAATCACTTACCAAGTTAGTTTTTTAGATTTTCATTTATTTAGCACCTTGTGTGTGCCAAGAACTGACCTAAGTGCTTTATCTATGCTAGCCCATCCAGGACATACTAAAGAGTGTCCCAAAATTCACTCAAGAAGTAATTTTGATAGAAAATACAGGTTTATAATTAAAAATTGTAAATTTTCATTGCTCAACATGAAAACGCACTGTTCTTTTGTGTAGTGCTCCATTTTTAATAACCCTGAACTGTCAGCTGTCACGCTGTCTTTTTTTTTCATTGGCAACACTTTACCGCATAAATGACACAAAATTCAAATCTTATGTGAATTTTGGAACACCCTTTATTATTACTCATATCTCCATTTCACAGATGAAGAAATGGAGGAAAGGTTCAAAGTCGCAAGGTTAGTAAGTTAGGAGGAGTTCCCAGCCTCTGAGGGCCCTTCTTTGCAGGACCACAGTCATATCACAAGAATTGAACTTCTAAGACACTCCTCGTTGGGGGGATTCAAATAGGAATGGAAGTGTTACCAGCTGGGCCTGAGCCCATCTTAGTGCAGCCAGCGTTACCAGGTTGGCACAATTATGTTGCCCCAAGTCAGGCTGATATTCAGCTATACACTGCGACAGTCACAGCAGTGATTATGGCTGGTGTCCCTTCTGATTGATCACAATTTCTTTTCTGATTGGTCACAGAGGCCATTCTAATTGGTCGTCATGTCTTTTGATCAGTCAAGGTGTCCATTCTGATTCGTCATGGTGTCTATTCTGATTCATCACAGCAACATTTCTCATTGGTCACAACGTCCATTCTGATTGGTCACGGTATCCATTCTGATTTATCACAGTGTCCATTCTCATTGGTCACAGCAACAATTCTCATTGGTTACAACATCCATACTGATTGGTCACAGTGTCCATTCTGACTTATCATAACATCCATTCTACTTGGTTGGTGCCTACAGTTTCAGTTGTTAAATATTTTGAGTACCAACCCTTCTTTCAATAGAGACCCTCTCAACTAAGATCCATCCTTACCCAAGACAGCATCTTTCCTCAAGGCACAGTTTGAGATCTGGACTGAGGCCTGTTGATGTAAACTGTGAAGCACAGAGCTGTGGAGGTGAAGGCGGGACCACACATGACCTCACACAGCGTGGAGCTTCACTCAGAGCAGCGATTATAGGAGCTCTAACATAGTACTGGAGGCTCCCTTCTGTCTGGTGTGCTTGTTGGCCAAAGATGGTTACTGTGTGTACCAGGGGAAACTTCAAATAGTCCTTTATTTATTCAATCTACATACATAATTGAGTGTATACTCTTTGCCAGGTGTGGGAAAGGAGACACTAAAACGTGAAAGGGTTCCTGCTCCCAGAGGGCTTGATGCTACTGCTGTATTGTCATTATCATCATCATCATCATCACCATCATGACCATCACCATCATCATCATCATCATCATCACCATTATCATCATCATCATCACTCAAATAAGAAACACACAGGGAAGCTGGGATGGCACAGTGGGTTAAGTGCTCACTTTGCAGCCCTAGGGACCGAGGATCAAATCCCGGCCTTGGCTCATGCTGAACCCATATACTGAACTGGGGAGTGCCCCCAGTTTGGTTCTCACTGGGGTGAGATCCCAGCCCATTTCCTGCCCTGTGAAGCCCTGTGCCCACCTGTGGAATGAAACTATGTGGAAAAACCAACGATGTGCAACTGTGGAGACTGTTCTGGGCCCCTCCCCCTTCTCTCTGTTTCTGTATCTCTCTCTCTGTCTCTCTCTGTCAAAAACAATAAAAATAAATCTTAAAAAAAAAAAAAGAAACACACTAGCTTGGTTTCTATTGGAAACCATTTTTTGGGCTTAAATCATAGTTTAAGAGTCAACCATAGTGCTCTCTGGCTCCATAGGCAGCCACTTGTGCCCCAGCACATGCTGAGGTGTCTTGGAGCCCCATCATTGGGCCTCAGTCCAGAGTCCTGGTGGTGCATGAGGCAAGATGTTGAGATACAGCTTGGAAAACCAGGATGCTCAAACCAGACAGCTGCAAGAAGCTGTCACAAATTTAGAGAAGCATTTTGGAGAGCTATGCCAAATCTTTGCTGCTTATATGTGGAAAACTACCAGGCTGTGAGATGAAGCAGACCTCCAGATGAATGAAATTACTGTGCATGCCTCTACAGAGACCCCAAATACGAAGCATGTCCAGAAAAGCTTTGCCAATGAGTTTGCTAAACTTCATGATTATTGACAAGCAGCAGTTGAAAGACTTGAAGCTAAGTAGTTGAACCATTGAAAGTCTATGGAACCATTGTAAAAATGAAACGAGATGACCTCAAAGCAACATGAATAAAGGAATAAAGAAGCTAAAGAGTTAACTTGGTTAGAAAGAACACGCCAGCAAAATCCATTGGGTCAACATGTTATTTCATAGGTAGAAACCAAATTGCAGAGAGCTACAATAGATGCTTCTCAAAAAACTAATCCTCTGTAGGAAACTATTGATAATTCTGAAAAGCAGAAAATAAGGGATGTGAAGGCTATATATTTCAGAATTTATCACTTGTTATTTCATGGCAAAGTTTTAGAGGTCTATACTGCTGCCTACCAAAATATGCAAAAAATTGAGGAAAAAGAAGATATTAGCAGGGTGTCTAAACTTTTGGCTTCCCTGGGCCACACTGGAAGAAGAAGAATTGTAGTGGGCCACACATAACATGCACTAACACTAACAATAGCTGATGAGCTAAAAAACAAAAAAAAAGTTTGCAATAAAAACTCATAATGTTTTTTATTTTATTTTATTTTACTTTATTTTTTATTGTTAAATTTAATGGGGTGACATTGGTTGGTAACAATTAGATAGTTTCCAGATGTACAAGTCCACATCACATCACTCATGCATCGCATTATGTGCCCACCACCCAGAATCAGATCCCCTTCCATCACCATATATCCGGTGCCCACTCCCACCTCCCCCCACAACTCTCCCTTCCCCCTCCTCCCCCCTCCCCAGGTAACCACCAAACTATTGAGGAACTCATAATGTTTTAATGTTTAATGAAAATTTGTGTTGGGCCACATTCAAAGTTGTCCTGGACCACAGTTTGGATAAGCTTGATAGAGGTGTTCTGAAATTCTCCTTATCCACCAGATTCTTCATCTCATTTAAGATATTGTAAAAGCAAATTCAAAGTTGCCTATTCAGAGATCACCTGTATCTAGAACAGGACAAGTATCCACCTGTCGACTAAGAAAGGATCAGCAAGATGATGATGAAGAGGATGAAGACTTCGCTGTAACAGAAGAAAATTAATTTTCTTAAGCAAACTCTGAATTTCCATTTTTATCTTAAATGACTTGGAATCCAGAATTACTAAATTGGAATACTTTATACTGACTGGCTTGGTACATTGAACCTGAAAATGAAATCCTACTGAAAAAGGAAATTAATTAAAGAAAATTTACATTGGGGAAAAAAAAGTCAACCACAGTATTTAGCATCCAGTTAGGATAACCAGCCCCTACCTATAAAGAAGCCCCATCACGACATGAACAGGCTGAGTTCTCCTGTTGGGCAGGGTCCCAGGCCCTAGATCTCAGTAGTGCGCAAGAAAGGGGGTAACACAATGCAGGTGTGGAGCTACCATGCCCTTAGAAAGGGATATGGCAAAAGAGATGGCAAAGGGACAACAGATTCAGGAAGAAAAACATTGGAACTCTGCCAGGTATCAAAGGTCCGACTTGGAACAGGAAGAATCCAGAACAAAATGACAATGGAAAATAATGGAAAATACAATATCTAGGCTACAATTCAAATGCAAGTTAATTTTTGTCTCCTATAAAAGTTACTCAGTCGGCGATAATGGATAACATTGCAGCATGCCCTGTGACTTTTTGGCTCATTCTTAGATGATAAGCAGTCTTCTCCTCACAAGAAAAACAGATTTTGACAACTCCAGGGATAAAGGGGCTGAGGAGGAAGGAAAGGAAACCAGCCCAGGCCTGCTAGGGCCCAGCAGGTACATGGCTGCAGCTGCCTCTCATGGGAGCTTCTTTGAGCTCTGGAGGCCCCCTGCTGGGACCCTCCCTCTAGGGCTGGGGTGATGCCTCTTTCATCTGGCCACCCAGCTGCTGCTTCTCCTGAACTACCAACACAGTCACTCTCTCTCTGTTCTCATTCTCACTACCCTCTTCAGCACTCTCTCTCCCCAAGGGAAACATTTGCTCCATAGAAAATTCTTACCCATTTCTTGGACCCCTATCAGCTGACTATCGTTATTTCCCAAATGCAAAAATGCAGCCCTTAACTCTCTCCCTCTCTCTCTCTACCCCCTGTTCTAGACCATTCCTGCAAGAGCATGAGTAAAGAACTTGACATGGGGCATTCCCAACCTCAAAGGACACATATCCATCCAGCTTTCCAAGGGTCCCCTCTGATGACCTCTCTGGGCTTCAGAACAGAAGGTAGCAGGCACCATCTTTTCCCACAAGGGAGGAGAGGTGGGGTATATGTGTATTAGCAGCTCTCTCTCCAAGCAGCTTGCTACTGCTTGGGAAGAGGGAATCAAAATGAAGCAACAGAGAACCAAGAGATGAAGAGATGCAGATTTCAGAAGACATTGAGTGTCTGGATCTAACCCTGAACTTTTCTTTGTCTGAGGTGATAAAAATTACCTTTTGACTTGAGCTACTTTGAACTGTTTTTCTGACTTACATCTTTTTTCAAAGAGTATTAAAGGTGCAACTGCTGTTTTGAAGGGATGCACAGATTAATTTCTGATGTTCAAAGAAGCCCTCATGCTAGAAAATGCTGAGACAGCTACTGCTGTCCGGGTCTTTGTGAAAACCCAGGAGAACAACAATCTTGGGCATAAATCAAGTCTGGTCCCTGGGTTCCCAGCACTGAGATAGTCATGTCCCTGGCACCTACTTGGGTTTCTTCTCTGAAACCAGCCCCACCCCTTCCGGGTGTGCCAGGTATTTCCCTAAGCCTTACAGCTGCATGCCAAATGCCTGGCAGGATTGGGAAACAAAAAACACCAGAGCACACACGGAACTAAGACCCATGTGAAACCCATCAATAAACAGTCGCTGCCATGCCCACGTGGAGGGGTCAGGATCCTTTAAGCAAAGGAGACAAGAGTGACCTGTTGGGGCATGTTTGGGCTGTGGCGGGTAGCTCCTCACCAGGCATTGTGCGGAGAACTTCCTGTTACATGTACCGTTTTCTGCTCCCTCCCACCTTGCCACCTCATGGTGGGCCCTGGAATGAAAAGGCAGTGCTGGCTTGCAGGACTGTATGAAATCTTTACCCAGCAAATCACCCACGGGGAAGGTTTCAAGTGGACTGAGGGATGAAGGGAAGGCCTGTTCTTAAGCGCAGGGTATGAATTAAGAGTACAGACAGGGGTCCTTGCCAACCTCGTTGTTCCATGACACGTAGGACCACATGCCCAAGCTCCATTCACATGCCCTGACCCACCCCACCCCACCCCATGGCCATATCCAGCCACCTTTGTGTCCAGTAGTGGGCACACCAGTGGCCAGTCCACCACGAAAGTATGATCCTGAGGAAAAGGTCTGTGCAGGCCCTGGAAGCAGGGAGTTCTGAGGTTCCAGGTCCCTAAACCAGTCTAGAAGTGTGTGGTCCCCAGGGTTAGAACTAAGGTAAGGCACGTGAGGCATCCAGAGTATAAAATTTAGGGAGGGGCTCATTCTCAGGGTCACCCTAGGCCTTGCTGGGTGGTATATGCTGTGGTGGGCGTCACCCTTTTGCCCCAACGCCTCATCCTGTACTGAGGGCATAGCCCAAGGACAGCTACAGTGGGACCCTTCCAAGGATAGGCCCAGGATAGGGGGCCCAGGTAGATGTAAATAAGTCAAGTAAATGCGTGAACTGGGTTGGAAGTAATATAATAGGGAGTGGTGAGGACTGTGATAAACTGGAGAGCTTTGGCCCATAGAAGAGGAAGGCTGGCCCTCAGGTCCGCAGAGTGGTAGCAGTAGGAATGCTGGGTCAGCATTTCCACACTTGCCTTCCTTGTGTGTGTGAAGTCTCTTGCTTTTTAAATATTGGAAACAGACTTGATGTCCATTGATAGGAGAATGGTTGAATAAATTGTGGGACATTCATTCTATGGAACATTATGCAATAAAAAAGAAACGTTTGACCCAAACACACTCACCTGGAAGGATGTTCATGTTACATCATTAGAAGAAAAAAGGCAACATATTTTGAATAACACCAGTTGAAAGGTGATAACAAACGACAAACCATAGTGTTATATGGGTGGATGTGCACATATGTGTAAATTTGTGTTTGCTTTTATGTGTTTGGAGACAGATGTGAAAGGAAGTGAATAAAGCAAAAGGAGACAAATGCTGAAAGATTCATCGAGTGTAAAATAACATGAAGAAGTCCCAAATGGCCAGACATTGTATCACTATTCAAATCAATCTGTTCACTCATAAAAAATTATTATATTCTGTGATATCCGTAGGAAATATGAATAATTGTTGCAACCATTTTCACCAGCTTGAAGATAATAACTCTGTCTTGAAGGGGTCCTTGTCCCTTCAAGGCCTTTCAGTCCCAACAAGAAAAACTAATTGGTCATTAATGTCACACACTCAGAACTCCCCAGTCCTGATAGCTGAAATGTGCTTTTATTTGACTGCAACTGGATTGTGACTCAACTTCCCTAGAGATGAAAGAACAAAGTAAAGAGTTTCACAGAGTAAAATAACTTTCCGACATCAAACAGCTAGTAAGAGGGTAGTCTAGCATTTCAACCCACTCTGTCCAGAGTCCCCATCATTAACTCTAGGTGATGCTGCTATGATGCTGTATTGCTTCTATAATAGAAAAAAGTAGATGATAAATCTTAGAAACAATTCCCATCCTTTCATCCCAACACTGCTCCAAAGAAATCAGTCTTCTCCAATTCCTGTCTCCCTAAATGCCTGTCCCTCTCCCTGCCTGTCCACGGCCACATTTTTCATGAAGACCTCCATGGGCTTCCAGAATGACTCATTTGGGATTTCATCTTCAGCTGCTCAGCTCGAAGCAACTTCACCCATGTCCAGAGGTGTCTTGCTGCTGCTTCTCCCTGCTCCTCTGCACCATGCTGACCAGCATAATGTTCTGGGGTGTCCCTACCGGCCCAGCTGAGCCAAAAAGGAACTTGGGTAATTCCTACCGTCACAGCAGTCAGGGCTACTGGCTGGCAGACCTGAGTTGTCACTGCCCCAGAAACACCACAGGGTTCCAGAGCTCTCAAGACCACCCTCAGCTTCAATCATTCACTAGAGCAGGGATTCCCAACCCTGTGCCCACGGGCGCCATGGCTCCCGCGGCCCGATTTGTGTGCGCCCACCATTATTTAACTGCATCAGAAGTTTTTTGAACTAAAAGTGAGGTAGGTAATCTATTATTATGGTGGCAATTTGATATGATATTGTAGTTCTAAAACTATTTTTATTTTTATTTTTTTAGTCCTAAAATGAGTGGACCGAATAAGAGAAAACGAACCTATAATTTTTACACAGACTGGGAGGAATCATATTGTTTCATTAATTTAAAAGGTACCGTAAATGCGTTTGCCTGTTGTGTGGCAGTAGTATTGCAGTGCCGAAAAAACATAATGTTGAACGTCACTTTCAGACAAGTCATACCACTTTTGTGATACGAATTATCCACTTAAATCTGAAGAAAAAAAAAATCAACTAAAATTAAGTTTAACTACTCAACAGACTATTTTCACTAGACATGTGGAAAAATCTAAAAAGGCAACCATTGCTTCTTTCAAACTTTCTCACATGCTCGCAAAGAAGAAAAAACCTTTCCAGGATGGTGAATTGTTAAAAGAAGCATTTCTGACTGCTGCCGATTGTTTGTTTGAGGAATATTCTAACAAGCGTGAGATTATGTCGGCGATACAAGACCTACAGTTGTCAAATAACACAGTCACAAGAAGAATACACGCAATTTCAAAAGACTTGCAAACTCA
>PVKE010019369.1:0-28553 GCA_004027555.1 Craseonycteris thonglongyai | reverse complement strand
CTTTCATTTCTCTTGATTTTCCTTTCCCTTTCTTCTTCCCTCTGTGACATTTCCATGTTTGTATCTTCAATTTCACTCATCCTTTCCTCTAGCTGGTCAGCCCTGTTTCCTATGCTGGTCAGTTCTTTTTTCAGCTCTCCCATGATGCCTTTCATTTCAAGGAGTTCCCTTTGGTGCTGCTCTAGCTTCTCAATTTTGTTGGTAAAGTACTCATTTTGCTCAGAAAATTTCTTGTTGAGGTCATTTAACTGTCTGGGTACTTTGCCAGCATTGAGTGAGCTCTCTGAGTGTCTTGATTAATGCAGCCCTGAATTCTGTTTCACTTAGATTTGATTCCAAGTGTGCAAGCTCCTTTTCTAAAGAATGCCCCTGGGGAAGCCGGGATGGCTCAGTGGGTTAAGCGCTCACTTTGCAGTGCTGGGGACCGCGGATTAAATCCTGGCCCTGGGCCATGTGGGACCATATGCTGAACTGGGAGCTCCCCCAGGTCAGTTCTCTGTCTCTGCATCTCTTTCTCTCTCTCGTCAAAAATAAATAAGAAAAAGAATGTCCCTGATCTTCTGAAGGGACTTTGGATTCTGAGGTGTGAATTGTGTTTCATGTGGTTCTTTTTGCTTTACGCATGAGTATGTTTTCCCTCTGGGGGTTTGCCTATCCGATGGGCTTCTCTTTATTTTTTCTTATGGGCTCAGTTGTGGGAGGAGAAGATTTTGGGAGAGGGTTGGAGGTAGCAGTCAGTTTCTGTGTCCTAGGGTTGCTCCTCAGGTTGCTGTCTTATCTGTTAGAAAGCAGGGTAGTGAGGGTGTGGCTGGGGGTGGGGGCATGTGAGTAGGAGCTAGGGCAGGCCTGAGACACAATAGCAGATTCCTCTTTCAGCAGAGGGGTTGGTGGTTCATTGTGGGCGGGGTACAGGAGCTCTGGTCTTTCTACCCTCTGCTTAGCTGCTTTTCCTTTACTTGCGTCTGTAAGCCGTACCCGCAGGGCGGCGGCGAGGGTGGACAGGGATTGGCTGAGGCTCGGTCGGCCACGCGGGAGGGGGCGCTGCTGCGGCCCAGTCAGCGGTGGGCCGAAAGCCCGGTCAGCCATGTGGGTGGGGGCGCCGCAGTGGCCCAGTGGGTGGGGCCCCAAAAGCCCTGGTGGCACACAGGCTGCAGCTCAGCCGGCAGCTGCTCTAGACCCGCGGCTCTGCAGGTCTCAAAGACCGCCAGATTCACTCTAAGCATGTCTAATGCAGCTGAGCGTGCTGCCTCCGTGTTCACTGGAGCCGCCGCCCTCACTCCAAGAGCCCTGTCTTCAAAAGGTGCTCCCTCACAGTCAATCTCCTGTAAATCAGGGGTGCCGAGCTGTTGTGGGCTGATGCCCTCCTTTCTTCCCGCCCGCCTGGGAAGTGCAGCCGCCCTGCTCCACAGTCCCTGTTCCACCTTAGGCTCCGTGATCTGATTAGGGCACAGCGTGCTGTCCTTTGAGTTCGGATGTTTAATTGTTCATAGTCTTGTGGGGCTTCCACTCTCCTTAAGTCTTGGCTTCGAACCCACCCTCAATCTAGCTCCACTTTGACTATAGTCCCTCAATCCCCCTGTTTTTACCAGCCCAGGGCCACGCTCCGCGTCCCTGTCCCCGAACTGCTCCTTCCCCTTCCCTCTCCCACTCTCCCCTTTTTCCTCTAACCTTTGGGTGTTGTGCTGCATTGTGTGGTTCTCTTAGTTGAGGGTGCTTCTCAGGGCTTCCCCTGTGGATTCCACTTTGTTCATAAGTCCCTTCCCAGGTAGGTACTGGGGTTCTCCTCTCATGATGCCATCTTTTTCCTCCCCACCCCAATAAATTTAACAAAAATAATAATAATAAAATTTTCTAGGGGAAGCCAGGATGGCTCAGTGGGTTAAGCACTCACTTTGCAGCGCCTGGGACCAGGGATCGAATCCCGGCCCCGGCCCGTGCGGAACCATATGCTGAACTGGGAGCTCCCCCAGTTCAGTTCTCTCTCTGTGTCTGTCTCCGTATCTCTCTCTTTCTCTGTCAAAAAGCAATAAAAATAAATATTAAAAAAAAAAAATTTTCTAAAATGCACATAATAATTGCTTTATATAGTTCCTTAGTGCTAGTAGGACACAAATGCTGCCTCAACACAATTCCTATGGAATCCTCATAATCTTATACATAAACAGGGATCATATACTCTATAGAACACAAGTAAATCCTACTTAAAAGTAACACTTACTCTGATCTTTAAGCTCTGATATTTATTTATAGGCACTCCTCACTTAACCAAATTCCATATATAGGTCATTAAGAAAATTGATCAATAAGAGAAGAGCTTAACCCTTTTGCTGCACTGGTATTTTATTGCCATACGCAAAGCGGTTTCAGGGATATCCTCAATAAGAATTGGAAATTTGGTTATGTCGAAAAAAAATTTTGACCGTGGCTCCATCCAGTGAATAAAATACAAGTGTTTTACCATAAACTGCATTGCCACACGCACCTGTACTATGATAAAATATGTGGAGAGGCTTAACATGCAAACGAAAACCAAGGCAAGACATACTTGTCATACGCATGGCAGCTGCTAACTATGCACATACTTGCTATTGCCAACTCATGACGAGACATTCTCGTCACACAAAGCGAAAGGGTTAACTGTGGATGTCTGGTGGTGTATCGTGGAGCCATAGTTTATGTATTTTTCAACAGATATCATGCAACACCACACTTAAACAAAATATAGAGTCTTGTGTATTTGCAAATGTTTCATATAATGAATACTAACCCACTGAAGGAAAGACAAAAACAGAAAGGGGATTCTGAGACTCAGAGACTGAAAGTTTTCCCTGCGCGGGAGAACTGGTAAGTCCAAGTGGTCGTTATTAAACAGGCAGGTCATTAACCCTTTTGCTGCGTGTGAGAATGATAACATCTCGTCATGAGTTGCTATTGCTGCTATGCGTATGACGAGTATGTCTCATCTTGGTTTTCGTTCATGTTTTTCACCTCTCCGTGTATTTTATTGTAGTACAGGCGCATGTGACAATGCAGTTTATGATAAAACACTTGTATTTTATTCACTGGTTGGAGCCACGGTCACCTTCAAAAACTTTCTTCGATATATATGTTGTATCCAAATATCATAAGTAAAAATTTTTCAGTGTTTGATTTATGTTGTGAAGAAATAACACATAAGGATTTTGAAACTACATTTTCATTTGTTCAGTCTTTATTTTATATTTCTTTAGTATTTTTATATAAAAAAAAAATCATACTTTTTTGTGAAATATTTTACTTTTTTACTGGGTGTTTGGCGTTGATGTTACAGTTTCCTTTGCGGAAGTTGCGTGTGCTGAATGGAAACTTCTGAGTGAGCCGGGAGTCCTTACAATTCTAGAAGGTGGTGAAATTGCTCAATTCATCTCACTGCATGTGAAAAGAAGCAGAAGTGTAATAGGAAATTTTCTGACACTATTTTGATGGCAAAAATTGTGAATCATCATTGGTGGTGGGTAAGGTTACGAGGGACAAAACATCGCCACCTCCCTGAAACCACTTTGCATATGGCAATAAAATACCAGTGCAGCAAAAGGGTTAAGTGAGGAGTGGCTGTATTCTTTTTTTTCATATTCTACAAAAAAAAGCCCTCTAAAACCAAAAAATCAAATTAAATATTTTGACTAGAAACCATGAGTCACACTGGGTGAGCACACAAGGCAACACATAGACAGTGTATTGTAGAATCGTACACCTGGAACTCATGTAATTTTACTAACCAATGTCACCCCAATAAATTTAATTAAAAAAAAATATATATCTTTTAAAAAAAAAGAAACCATGAGTCACAAGAGGGTAAAACAAGAATTAGAAAGCTAGTAAACATGCAGAGAACTGTTTTGCTAATTACCAATGCTTTTGCACAGTATGATTGATCAGTGTCCTTTACTCCTGGCATGGGATGAAAAATCAGGACAGGCAGGTAAGGGAGGTCTTGAATTTCAGTTGGTTTAATCATTTGCTTTTAAATTAATTTTGGAATAAGATAGAAAAAGCATTACTTATAAGTTTAAATTATCTATTTTTAATTTAATTACTGATTTTATCTGTTTCAAACCATCATTTTGAGTAATTCAAGACTCTGTTCCCTTCCTTATTTGGATAAAATGTCAACTTCCTATGAAAACTAAGCCTGAGAATTGTAAATCTCTCAATATACATCTGAGAAACTATCTATCCAAAACCAAATGAAATGAGACCCTGTTCCCTCTTTGCCTAAAATGCTAAAATACTTGCTACAAAGCCGAAGGGCTCTAGTAAGTCAAGCTCATGAACATGTATGGCTCTCTTTCTCTAGCTTTATTATTTTTCCAATCTTTCTCCCTCACTTTATTAGATGAAGAATTGTTAGACTGTGTCAGTATTCTTTCTTCCTATCTATCTATCTATCTATCTATCTATCTATCTATCTATCTATCTTTTACATATATGAGAGAGGAAGAACTTTAGATTAGAGAAGGGGGCTCCTGGACTCTTGCAAACACAAGGACAGGAGATAAAAAGTCCTTGAGTCTCAGAAAGGCCAGCAATTATAGAAAGCAAGGCAGAGAACAAATAGTTCTCAGAAATCCAGGTGCAAGGTCTGCCCCTGCCCACCTCCCCACCTTGAGTCACGAGAAACATGTGGGAGCCTAGACAAAAAAAATCATGCTCAAATGTATATAAGCGGTGAGAAATCTAACTGGGGGGAGAGCATGGTTAGGTGCTGCTAGCCCCGCATGCTCCGCTGGCTAATAAAATCTCCTTCCTCTATCTGAAGAGTTGTCTGAGCTTCTTCTGATATCCTCCATCGAATGTCACTTCCTGCAACATATACATCCATCCATATAAATACATACACACACACACGTGCATATCCTGGCACAATATTGTTTCTTACTCTTGTCTCTCAGCATCGTGTTTCTGCTAATTAGAACATTTCTCCTTACTCCACCTCATTCACTGGGCTGTTCATCGTCATTTGTCGCATCCTCGAGGAAGCCTTCCCAGTTTGATAGCCTGATTGTATCAATACTTGGAAATGCTAGGTTGGAAAGAACAAAAAGGGGAAAGAGACCAAGAGACCAAGGAGCTGAGGCTAATAATGATTTAAGAGATGAACAGAGGTATCCACCCTCTTAACTCATTTTTAGGTACTGGGAATATCTTATTCTGGACCTGGATAGTGTATACAGGTGTTGGTTTAATTTTAACTTTTTAAACCAGTTGTATGTTACATTTTTTCTTGCATTCATATTTGACAGAATTTTTTTTTTAAAGAAAGGTAAGAGATTTGTTAGTAAAAAGTTGAGATTAGAAAATTTTAAACATAAAAGAATTTAAGAGGAATGCTGGGACAGCTCACAGGTTGAGCATTTGCCTTGCAACTGTGAGGTCCGGGATGGAATCCTGGCCCCAGCCCAGGCCCAGCCTGTGAAAACCCATATGCTGGTGTGCACAGCATGTGGAGCAACTGGGTGACCACCAGGATGATGGGAGAGATTCTCATTTCCCATGTGGGAAGGCCCCCAGTTTGGTTCTGCCCCATGCAGCCCCACATTCACCTGTGTGGAATGAAACTATGTCAAAAAAAACCTAATGATGGGGGATGCCAGGATAGCTCAACAGGCTGAGCACTTCCTTGCAACAGCAAGGTCCGGGGATTGAATCTGGCTCTGGCCCCTGCAAACCCATATGCTGAAGTGCAGTGCAACTAGTAACTACTGAAATGGCAGCGAAGGTTCGTGCTTCCCATATGGGAGGCCCCTGATTTGATTCTCCACCCACACACAGCCCAACATCCACCTGTGTGGAATGAAACCATGTCACAACTAATGATGTGCAACTACGGGGACTGCTCTGGGCCCTCCTTTCTCTTTCTCTCTCTCACCTTCTCACAAACAATAAAATAAATCTTTAAAACAAAAACAAAAAACAAATGATGTACAAATATGGAGATTGCTCTGCCCTTACCCCTCACTTACCTTGCAAACAATAAAATAAATCTTTAAAAATAACTAATGAGGTACAACTATGGAGACGGCTCTGGGCCCTCCCCTCTTTTTCTCTCTCTCATCTCTGAAAACAGTAAAATAAATCTTTCAAAAAAAAAAGGAAGAAAGAGTTTGTATTTCCTGAGTGTGATAACTGTATTATGCTAATACAGGACAATGCCCTTGTTCTTAGGAGATATATGCTCAAATATTTACAAGCAAAGTAACATGTCTGCAACTCTCAAACAGCTCAAAAAAGAGAAACATGGCAAAATGTTCACAAATGGTCAATCTTTGTAAAGTGTCTCTGAATATTAACTAACACTTGCAAATTTTTTTAGGTTTGAAATTTTTCAAAATAAAATAACAAGTATAGCACCTCCCCCAAAAGGGATTATATCATAGAAAGAGTCAATATACAGAGAAGCAACCAAGAAAAATGAGCCTTTGTGTAAAGGCTTGGAATATATCTGTGCTCCACTTCCCACAACTTAAAAGAAATTGCTCTCTCAAGATCACAAAAGATCTTGTCAATACCCAACAGATGCTTTTAAAATTTTTATTGGAATGTACTTCCCTCTTCCCAAGTCTCTTCTTCCATGACCTACCTCTTAATGTAGATGTGTCCCCACGATTCTATACTTTGCCCCCTTCTCTCATGGAGTATCTACTCTATTCCCATGGGTATATCCTATCATTAATGCCACTATCCCAAGATAAACACAATATGTACAACTAATTTCCACATGTCCAGACCAAACTCATTATCTGCACCTCGCCTCACACTTGCTTTTTCTCCCATCCATATTTCCTATCTCTCTGACTGGCCAAAAGCCTAAACTTTGCTCAATATCTAGATTTCCCTCTAAACAAAGGATTGTGTATGTGATGCGTGTGTGTTCTCTGTGGTAGGCAGAATTTTGGCCCCCATAACCTTCATCGCCTGGTGTCAAGACTGTGAATACTGTATGTTGCATAATAAAGGGGATGTAATTAAGGTTACTAATCAGTTGACAAAAAGATTATCCTGGATTATCTGTGTAGGTCCAATGTAATCACTTGAGCTCTTAAAAGTGATTTTCTCTGGCTGTAGCCCGAAGCGATGCAGCAAAAGGAAAAGTCAGATTTCAAGGATAGTAAGGATTCAATGTGTCACTGTTGGCGTGATGATGAACGGAACCATATATCTAGGAAACAGGGACCTACAACCGCAATATTTAAGACACATCTGACTGTGAAACTGCAAAGGGATCCAGGTGGCCAAATAAAAGGGCAATTCCTTCTAGAAAAGGAAATGGGAGTCAAAAATGTGACCGCGGTGGGGGTACAGGGTGTTCCTCTCCCCACCCATACCTACAGAATTAAACCTATAATCCTTAATCAAACTTGCAAAATCCTCCACAATCTGCTCTACATCAACATCTCCCGCACTTAATCGTCAGAAAAAGACAGGTAGGCACGTCGATGACTAACTCTGGGTCTAGAAACTCAAAACCTGAGGGCGAGACCTTGAGTAAAGAACTTATGCACCAGACTTCCGGTAAACAGGTGGACAAAAAGCATAATCCATGAGAGAACACCGTCTGAAAACAGTAATAAAGGCTCCGGAGGAAAGGGCCCGGGAACCGTCCCAGCAGAGAGCGCGCTCCTGCTCCCAGCAGCCCGAGGTCGCGGTCTCGCCCCCGCTCCCCCGCCTCTGGCGGCGCCCAGGGGCAGCACTCGGGAACAGGGGCCCTACCTCTCAGCGATGTAAAGGGTGCCAGTGCCTAGGCCCTTCCCGTCCAGCACAGCCTCAGTATCTGGCTGCTGCTGCCGGAGCCCCTCAGCTGCCCCTGGTGGAGGAAAACTTTTGAGGAAGCTCATTGCAGCAGTGAGTACCGAGATACAGGCCGGGAGGGAGCTGAAGAACGGCAAACACACCTCGCCGCGTCCCTCCCCGGAAGCGGTGGCAATTACCCCGGAAGAGCAACTTAGTCTGCCCCGGAATTTGAGGGCCATTCCCCACAGAGAGGACCTTCTAGAGCTAGGTCTCGTATGCCTGAGAAGAGCTGGCGGACTTTGTCACGTGACTTCCCTCCGTCTCCCTCGCCATTTGTGAGGCTCCAGGCATAGCTTAGCAGCACTCTCTCCTACATCCTCTTCAGGGTCGTCACAGCAACCCTGTGAGAGAGGAAGCACAAGGAATAATAAATACCATTTTCTACAATGGAAAAGAGGCCTGAGACGTGGAGTCCCTTGCCTGCGGATGCACAGGAAGTAGAAGAGATCGGTCAGAGGTCTCCTAACTGGGTTCACAGCTCTTATCGCTTGCCCTGCCTCATCCTGGCCTGTTCACTTCTCAACTGACAGCTATGCCCCAGACATCACTCTAGGTCCTAACACCGACTGCCCTAGTGCACGAGCCACGTTATCTTTCAGCAAACGAGTCCAAAGAGGTAATTAACTCTGGGCGAAGCTGTTTGTAAGGAGATGGGGCACTGAAGGGAAAGAATCCACTGGATTTGGAACTCTTGCTTTAATTTTTTCGTTAAGGCACTGAAGGGCAAAGTAAGAAGAGCAGTAAAAACTTAAGTGATCATAATAGCTAAAGATAACCAAATGTTATGTGCAAGGCACTGTTCTAGGCACTTTAACGTAATGTTTCTTTTCCTCTTTATAACTGTTTGCGAAAGTTGTTACTATTGGCCCAGTTTTACATATGACAGGCCTGAGGCATTAAATTCAAGAGCGAGAGTTTAGCCCTGAGAGAGATCTGGCGGAATTCAAATCAGTCTCTCCCGGCGTCACTTTCCTTACCTGTAAAATCAGTATAATGATCAAACTTAATGCTGTAGGGCTGTTGTGGCTGGAGGACAGGATGTGTGGAACAGTTTTATTTATATCCTCTGATTAGGTATGTTAAGTTTTTAAATTGGGACAAGTTTGTTGGTAGACAAGGAGGGGCACTCTGAGCAAGGAGAGTATTAGGAAATTGTTGCTTTAGGACAGGTAAGAGTGGCAATAAGGAGAGAAGGGCTTGAGTGTGCACAAAGTGGCTCTGAAATGGGCAAGAGGTACAGTAACAAAGCTATAGGTAGCCTATTACCATGAACTAGTAGGTTCCTAGTTAACTTTTCATTTGGGATATGACTTTATGTGCTAAATTAATGTTGCACATAACAAGTCTCATCCCCTTAGTGTTCCTTTCTCTTGATTTTCATTTAACTTTTAGAACCTTAAAAAGCTCATGCAAAGTCATTGAAGAATCAAAATGACACAGCATTCATCTCACTCAGCATTTCATTTAGCTTCACTAGAACTTTCATTATTTGTTGTAATTCAGTGATCACAGTATAGTACACCAATTCTGTTTTTAAAAGAACAGAACTCTTCTACATCCTCTGGTCTCATAATCTGAGAGATGGTGGGCTCACAGTCATGTTCTAAATCCCAATCTCAATTCCAGAAAAAGACTCCTTTGAACTCTCTCAAGGCTGCCACAAAATTGTCACCTTTAGCCTCCAAAACTTCCATGAGTGATTCTGTTTAGGTGAAAATTTGAAATAAATCATTGAGAAGCATTGTAGCTGGTCATTTCTTGCCAGCATAGGTCAGCTTTCACTCCATGAAGTGAAATTCTGATTTAAAAAGTTATTTACCAGAACACGTAACATTTTTAATCAAAATTACAAATATTGAACTTTACTAAGATTATCGGTAAACGAACAAAAACAAAAAAAAGTTCCCTGTGAGTCTTACTGTATTCCAAGAGTAAGGAAAATCTATCAAATCAACATTTGTAGCGACATACTCAGGTTGTTAGGGCCCCTTCAGGTCATCTGGCCTAACCCCTCTTCAAATATGTTGCTCTTAATACTCCTGCCAAATGGCACTTCAGCCTAAACCCACATTCCCTATCGGTGAGAATTCACTCTGAAGTTATTAGAAAGCTGCAAAAAAGTTTTCCTATAGAATAAACAGCTTTTGCCTATGGCTTCTCCCCTAAAAGTATCCAGCCATGCAACATGACAGAGGCATTTTTGACTGGATATTTTCCAGACAGCCTTGTAGTTCTGTTCTCTCACAGGGCCACACCAGACAAATCCAAGACCTCTTTAATGTGTCAGTTCTTTAGTAGGTAAAGATAGAAACTAAGAATAGCTTTCTAATATTTATAATTCTTCTAGTTGACAAACTGCCTTACAAATTATTTTGGTGAAATTGATTCACCTGCAAATTTACTTTCTAGATAGTAAGAGAATAAGTCAGCTATCCCTGTGAGTGATAAAAAATTTCAACCTTCATTAACTTATAGAAAATTCTTAGTTTTCATGTGCCACAATGTTTAAAATAAAGTTTGCAAACACATCATGCTAAATACATTAAATTACTTAAATTTTTATTATGACAATTGACATATATTAAGTGAAAGAAATGACAGAAGTATTATAATAAAACATCTTGAAAGAAAAAGTTACACAATTAGGCCAATAAGCTATAAAATAGCTTTAGGCCTGGCTTATAACACCAAGAGTTCTGATCAGACTGTAGTGAGACATTGAACATTTCATTAACAAAAATATTGGCACCAGCCACAACATATTTTGGTTGTCACTTACAAGTAGTATTGTATTTAAACAACTATGCACTGTAATTCTAACACACTAGGTGTTCATACATTGCAGTTAACCCCTGAAGCTTTAAGCCACCAGGAATTTCCACATTTTCTATGCACAAATTTTACTTTGTGCATTATTGGAGTCACATTTCCAATTTTCAAATTTCTTTCCCCTCCACCTCCCCCCAACACACACATGCAGTACAATATACGTGGTAGAGAGCACTACAGCTTTCCCAATTTGACTAACATCATGCTCCTGATCACCTCAACAGTTTATGTTAATCTTAGAGATTTTGCTTTGGTTCTCATCGCCTAGAAACAAAATAAAGCATTCTGAGAACCTATTCCAGGAATTATTTTTTTATGCATAGGAAAATAAAGCATTTTGTATGTCTGAAAATCCAAGAGGCATTCTGATCAAACACTCCCTGAATCCCAGCTACTATTACATTAAAATCAAAACAAAAATCTAACATACCATTTACAAATTCTTATCTGGAATTTGTATTCTTCACCTGGATATTCATGATTCCCAGGCTCCACCTCTGAACAGAAGAGGCCAGCCAAGAAACTGACATCCTACCTTAGCTGACAATAGATAAAGGTAGCTTGGATAGAAATTATGACATACTTAAATGACTTTAATTCTTTACAAGAATATACTTTTGCTACAAAGGTGAAAAAGTAGAATGGTAAAATTGTCAGATGGCAAAAAAGTACTGGCATTTAAACAAAGGTGCCTTAATATAAATTATGGTAAAATGTGCCATTTAAGACTGCTGGAATTAGCAGCTCTACAAGATGTAAAATTATTTATCCAGTGAGGGAATTAGAATTTGAAACTAGTATCCCTTCCTGCCATGCTTCTAGCAGGCAAATATGCCTATGGAATTAAGTCTACTGAATAACAAGAACCAAATGGAGCAATTCTAGTTTTTTCTCCTTTTAGATTGGAAAGAAACCAAACTCTACCCGGCCCCCTACCCCCACCTCCATCACAGCACAGGACACTCACTCCCTTTCAAGGTATATACTAAACCTCCTGGCAGATTTGGGCAAGCTATAATTCAGGTACCATTTAAGAAGCTATTTTGATAAGAGAACAAAACACCAGACCAACATTGAGAATAATACCCTAGTTAGGAATCACAAAAATCACACTGTAAGAATATGCTGTTAACTGCCAAATTGGGCTATTATAGCTGTTCCAAAGGTTAAAATCCATTTACACTAATAAACTAGACCTCTGTTTATGTATGTATATACGTGTGTGTAATTTTCATGCAATGATCTTAAAGCTTTGGAGACAAGGATTATTAGCCTAATTTCAAAGCTTGTCCATTATAGCAGTATTGATATGCACCAACTCTGCTAAAGGGCAGGAGAATGAAAAAGACCATGGCACAAATTTTAAAACAATTTTAGGTTTAATTACACAACGCATCTGTAGATGTTCTAGCATAAACACAACTGTAAAACTCTACATCCTATTTTAGGGTATTTTTCGACTTAAAAGCTGTACAGTTATAAAAAATGTAACTCTCAAGCAAAATAATGTTTGTTTTTTTTTTCAATGTACAAAGTAAGTTAAATGATTCAGAAGGTCTTGAGCTCTTACGTTTCCCAATGACTGTGTTCTGGACATCCATAAGCGTGATGTGCAGCTCCTGGCCTATGACCAGAACTCAATAAATACAGGTCAAACAAAACCCCAAATAGTTAAATTAGATTTCTTTAGAAACTGATGAAAGTTAAGAAAACATATATAGTTAGGATTAACAATTCCGTTCTTAATATTATCCAGTGGCAAAATGAACAAGGCAGGTCACTCAGTTCTTAGTGCATTTTTTAGCTTGTACCAGTTTGGCAAAAAACAATGTAATTCTTCTAAAAATGTTTTCTTACTCAAAATGTCTAAGGAGCTTCATAAAATTTTATACAGCTAATAATTTGTTATGCCCTCTCATATAAACTTATGTATAGGATAGAGATCTTGGTTATTAAAATAAAAGTAACATCTTCATTAACTGAATCACTACAATGTGCCAGAACTGAGTTTGCAGCATTTCCCAGAGCAAAATGGTGTAAATATAAAATGAAAAAAAAATTGAGCTTACATGATCAAAATGAGGGGGGAAATCTACTAGTGGAATCTTATTGTAATCAATTTCTGAGGTTTACATGAATAAAAGAAGTGTTCAGTGTACACTCTAGAGTGGTTCTATACCGAGGGCAGTGCATTTTGGCTTTTAATGACTGCTTGCTTGCTGGGGAATGACTCTTTATCTTTAATGTATGTTATATGGTTACTTAGCAATTCTTGGCACTCAAAAAAATGTTAAATGATAATTTAAGTTGGAGTGAAATATTTTGAAAACAAATTAAGTGTACACATAATACAATAACCCAGCTTAAATACATTGGTAGCAAAAGGCCTTCTTTCAGGATTGGTATAAAAACAACGCAGAAAATCAGCAGTTAGCTTGCTGCTTCCAAGGTATGTTTACAGGTATACAATGGGAATGTGGGATAAAGTAGGAATGGATTTTAGTCTGAGAAAGTTTAGTACAGATATTAAGCAGAGGACTAGGTAGAGTCCAGCAGATGTGCAGTTCTGGAATTCTCTAGTTTTAGAATGTCAACTAAGTAGAGGAACTTCACTATTTTTCTCCAGAGTTTCCTTAAATGACGTTCATAATTTATCAATTGTAATTATTTATTTCTTTTTGTCAGTTAACAATTTCCAAGGATTCTTTTCTTCTAACATCTAATGTGTACACACACACACACACACACACACACACACACACACATTTCACCTAAAAAATAAAAATCTATAGCTGTAAGGCAACACCAGGAATGGTGTTGGACACCATGGACAACCTGTTCCACTGTGTTGGTAAAGGGTGAAGTTCACAACCTTTTCTGTGTAGTAAAGTTGTAGATTCATTAGGTTTCTTTCAGCTTGTATAAACTAGTGAATGGTTAACATCTCTCAGGCCCACAAACATAAGCTAAAAAGGCATTCCCTGCGACGAAGGAAATGCCATCCATCCCACTTAAAAAAACTTAACATTTTCCCCACCATTTTATCTCTACATAACAAGCAAACACCTACATTTCTTTTAATATATGTACTTTGCTCTAATGCATATTATGGGGTGGATTCTATTCAGAAAAATGAAAATTTGAGTTTTCAAATTAGTTTGTTTTAAAAATCTTGTTTTTCAACATCTTTAGCATTCACAGTCCTTGGTTCTTTGGCAGGTCACATTACAAAAAAAATTATCAGTAGACACAAATTTATTCTAAATGAAGCTCCTTTCTTCTATGAATTTGCAACCTCGACCAACTGGAAAAAGATGTAAGGAAACCCAACTTCAATATATCAAGTATATTCTTCAAAACATCTGTGCCATCATTCTCTAGTAATGTACCAACAATGGAAAATGTTTTACAATAAACACTATTTCATCAGCATCACTCTACAAACAAAAATGTGTATTTTCAATCTGAGTTTTTTCACATAATTCAAAGCTTTTGCTCTGCGAAAATTTGGTTCATTTTCAAACCTTTACTGAAATTGCAAACTAAATATTCTGTGTACTAAACTACATCTCCCCTTAATACATTTGCTATAAACTGTAGAGTTTTATATTGGGAGTTCAACTTATATTTCAAAAAAGGGGATTTAAAGTATTATAGGGCTCTATTATATAGTAGCTATTGTAAACCTAAATCCATGGTTAGTACTCTAATAACTAGGATTCAAGATGTTCTAAACCAGCAGCATCCAACCTTTTGGCTTCCCTGGGCCTCATTGGAAGAATTGTCTTAGGGCCACACATAAAGTACACTAACAGCTGATGAGCTAAAAAAAAAAAGGTTGCAAAAAAGTCTCATAATGTTTTAATAATTTGTGTAAAGCCGTCCTGGGCAGCAATTTAGACATGCCTGTTCTAAACTCTAGATGAATTGCTGCTATCATATACTCTGTCCAGTTCCAAATAACTGAATTATGTCTTTGGATATAGAATGTTTACTTTTTCCTATTTTTTTTTTTTTAACTTCATAGTATATTCAGTTAGTATTTTGGTGACTCTTCCAGGGACTGAATCTAAACACCAAGTAGAACTGTTTTTGAACTGTTCAACATTTAATTACCCATAATTATAAGTATCAGCTGATTCGATTACACTGTAGAGGAAACACAGTTCATTGGTTTAATAAGAATGTAAGGTTAGAAGGAATACACTCACTACTACCAAGTTCATAAACATTTAATTCAAGTTTCGTATCATAATTCATGTCAGCGAGACAGTTTCTAAATGGAAATCTTTCTTCACTGCGATAAAAATTACCTTTTGCTCTCTTTAGCAGAAGAGTAAAAGAACTCCTTATTTCACATTAGGCATCCTGTAAAAGAAATATCTACCCGTTTAATATACTTTTTACCACTTGCTTAACTGAATGAAGAGTGGAACTAATAGGTGGAAGCAGGAGCTGGTGTGTCCAGAGGTAGACAGGACAGGGGAGTTTCCACACAGTAGTGGCTTTTACCAGCTGTAAGACTGAAATCGTAGAGGGAGGCTGGGGGCAGGATGCCACTTGACATTCTAACCACTTACCTGCACTAGTAGGAATCCTTCCATCGCCTGCCTATTTTAGACAGTTTAAAAGGCTGACATTCTTAACTGACTTTCAAACAAATGAAACAAATCTAGCCAGAAAGGAACTTGTAAATGAATGTGGCTCCTTACATTAGCCCCCTTCCCTCCCTTCCAGTGGAACACTGTATCAAAACAAAAATCACAACTTGCTTAGAACCACATGCTATTGGTGCATCCTATTTTAGGCTGCTTTCATTATTTTATTTTTTATACAGATACATATACATTGCTAGAATCAAAGCAAAAATATTAATGGGCATGTACTACAGAACTAAAGTGAAACAAAACAAAAGAACCAACAACTGAAAAACAACAGCTATAAACTTTCAAGGCCAAAAAGATAATAAAATTTAAGAGGAACACCTGTTAAGGAAGGAAAAGGAGTATAAAGTTTCTAGAGAGGTATTCATAATGCAAGAGTAATGCCAGCTTTTTAATAATAAAAAAGAGAAGTGCTTTACTATACACTGACTAGCATATATAATGCTTAATTTGGAAAGAAAAATTAATGAAGTTCCTTGGGCCAGCAGCAGATATGGTGTGTCCATTGCCGGCAACAGACACAACACTGGAACAGAAATACCCAAACCCCAGGGCAAAAGTATTCACAGAAGTAATGGCTGAAGGTTTAAGAATGTGACAGGTAAGGTTTAATCACAAGTGCTACACTTTGTACAATGTTATTTATGGCTGTGCCTGAAATTTTACAGCTGTAACAGAATCTAAGTAAGACAAAGTTCATATTTTTAGTGTCAATTATGTTAGGTATTTAGTTAGTTACAAACTCCTTTTTCTTGAAACAAAGGGCTTGTCATTTTAAAAAGTGTTGAGATGTCTGAAATGGATGTCATGCCTCTTATAAGTACATTGGTGGTTCTCAGTCAATTCTATGTTGGTCATGTGACTATTAATGGATTTTAATATAAGTCTAATGGCCAAAGGCCAAAACTACATTCAAACCCTGCTAATATATCCAGGCAGATAGGAAATTCCAACATACACACACACACATGCACACATGCACGCACGCATACACACACACACACGCTAAAATTCAAACTAAAAACCTCCCAAAGGAACTGCTTTGTTTGTAGACTTCAATTTGAAGTAGATACTAAGGGCAAGAATAAACCAGTTAAAATTCACCTGAAAATCCTTTCCCCTTCTTCAAATGTGCTAAAATACCACTGTCAGTTTAGCATCTCTTCATGTACATTATGTATAGATGTATTTGTCTCAAAATGATTTTTCATATATTTAAATATCAGTGGCCAGAAGACAAGAGGTACACTATATGCTAAGTCTACAGTCCACCTGGGCCTTAAGAAAGACCATACTCATTTCACTAATAACTCACCATGATAGTATATTAGAGGCCACCTCATCACCACTGCATAAAGCTGTTTTAGAAAATTTGTTGCTAGCACAATCTGGTTGTCAAAGCTTCATTATACATTTTACTGTACAAATGCTTTTCAGATGATTTTTTTTTTTTACAAGAAACTGCTATGACAGAAACTCAAAGAGTTTTTTTATGATGGTTCTTTCTTGGTCTCTTCTTTATTAAGTGTGGTTATTTCCAATAGTAAACAAGTTGATTCCATGAATGCTGTTACTAAATGACTTATGTATGGTGTTATCTACAATTCTCAAACTGAAACAATACAGACTTGAATTTTTAAACAGTCTGTTAATCATCTATGCCATGAATGTTTAAATATAATATATATTTAATATGAAAAAGCTAAAGCACAAGTGCTTTCTCCCATCCCTAATTCTGTTTTGGGCCCTCACAGATTCGGAATGCATTCTTATCCACCCTTTTTCACAAAGTCAGGAGAGCTCAGGAAATATAAAGTCAAAAATATACAAATCTTTGTTGTTATTATAATAAGATTTTTTTCCATGAATGAAATTACCAAGGACCATGAACTTGGAAAAAGAAATCAAAAGGAATTTACAGCAATTATTTATCTTCAAAGTTCAAAACTGGTCACTTCACAGAAAGACTTCAGGGTTTGCTGAAAGTTTTCTTCTAAAAAGTCATTCTGTAGTGGAGTTTTCTAGGAAAAATAAAACAGCTTTTAATAACTGGCCCGCTGGTGTGAGAGCTACCGTGGAATAAATTAGCACAAAATGGAAAAAAGTCTTATAATTGTTCACTGTTACAGACATAATCAACAAGGTCAGTCACTCTTAAAAGCTCATCTTCCTCCTCTTCTGGTGCCCCAGCCTCCTGCCCACCACTTGTCCCATTGGGGGCCAGGCTTGCACTGGCTGAACTATTGTCCTTGGGGGTCTGAGGCTTCTCAGTTGGCTTGCCAATCAAGTTCTCAATGGCTTTGCCAGGACTCTGTCCATTGGTGGAAGGTAAGTCCACTAAGCTATAGTCCAATGGGCTCCCCACCTTGCCTACATTTTCAAAGTCCTCTTCCTCATCGCTGTCTATCCGATAGGGTTTCTTGGTGCTCTCTTGTTCTGAGGACAGGACCCTGGGCTGACTGTCATGGGCAGACTGATCAGCATCTCCATGAATATTGTCACAACTCTCCTCATCAGTCTCGATCCGATGTAGCCTTTTTCGGGATGGTTTGCCTTCCTCTTCATCTGCTTCTGAATATTCATCAGTGCTTCGACTCCGCTTTCGAACTGACTGCTTTGATTCTTTAGTTAGCTCATCATCGTCAGAGTTCTTGGACATATAGCTCTCTAGAATAAACAGCACATTTAAGCCATTGGCACAGTTAACCATAAACAGAGTTAAGTAGTTCTCCTTTTACTTTCCATATTCACACGTCCTGCTTTCAGACTTGCTTGTACATAGTTCCCTTCAATAACTGGCCTGATTTCTGTCCCCTCTTAGTCCCATAGCAATGCCCAATATGATTCATGATGTACCTATGATTTTAGGAAACAGCAGAATCAGATTTCTTGGGAGAAATCTTGTCCAACTCTGGACATCTGAAACACTGTGCTCTCATCTGGCAGTAAATGTCCTTGGCAGTCCTTAAATGTCTTGTCTTCTTTGTCTATACTATGACTTTCACATTTGTTTTAGGCAACCCCTAAATTCTAGGCTTATATATCAAATTGCCCACTCAACATCTATGTTTTAAACTTCCACCTCAAACCTAATGTGTCCATAACTGAGCTCCTAACCTTCCACCTCAAACCTGTGCCATTCTGGTCTCCACCATCTTAATTACTGGCAACGCTAATTCTTCCAGTCGCTCAGTCATCGTTGATTCTTTTCTTTTTTCAATCTAACAGGGGTCTCCAAACTATGGCCCGCGAGGCCCTCTCATCCGGCCTGTGGAAACCTTTTTATCTGAATAAAATAATATTAAATAAATAATTAAAACAACATCTATGTTTTGATTCTTTTTTATTTGGACCTCGAGTGTGTAGTCGGGCCCCAAACTGCTGTTTGATAGTTAATGCGGCCCGCGGGCTGAAAAATTTTGGAGACCTCTGATTCTAACCCAACAGTAAATCCTTTGGATCTACCTTCAAAATGTAACTGTAATTTGACCTTTTCCAACCCCTTTACTGCTACTGCTCTAGTCTTATCCATCATTGTCTCTCACCTGGCCTATTTCAATGGCCTCCCAATCAGTCTCCTAGATTCTGCCCTTGTCCCCTTCAATTTATGCAAAACAGAGCTACCATAGCAAATGAAAACATAAGTCCAATCATTATCGTGCCTTAGATCAATATCCTCTAGTTATTTCTAATTTCACACAGAATGAAATCTGTCTATACAAAGGCTACTGCCCTATCCAATATGGTAGCCAGCAATCACAAGTGGCTATTTTCAACTTAAATTAAAGTTAGATAAAAATGAAATAATTCAGTTACATAGTCACACCAGTTACATTTGAAGTGCTCAACAGTCACATGAGACTAATAGATACTGTTTTGAACAGGAGATAGAGAACATTGTCATCAATGCAGAAAGTTTAACTGGATAGCAATGCTCTTCATCAGGGTGGACAAATTACTTCTGTAAAGGGTAGGCCCTACAGCAAGCTTGTCCAATCCCTGGCCTATGGCTTGTCCAACCCCTGGCCCATGGGCCACATGCGGCCCTGGATGGCTTTGAATGTGGCCCAGTACAAATTCGTAAATGTTCTTAAAACGTTATGAGGGAAAGCCGGGATAGCTCGGTGAGTTGAGCGCTCACTTTGCAGCACCAGGGACCCAGGACCGAATCCGGCCCCGGCCCGTGCAGACCCATGTGTTGAACTGGGGGGTGCCCCCAGTTCAGTTCTCTCTCTGTCTCAATCTCTCTCTCTCTGTGTCAAAAACAATAAAAAACAAATACACAAAAAAAACATTGAGATTATTTTGCCTTTTTTTTTTAGCTTATCAGCTATCATTAGTGTTAGTGTATTTTATGTTTGGCCCAAGACCACTGTTCTTCCAATGTGGCCCAAGGAAGCCAAAAGGTTGGACACCCTTGCCCTATAGTTTCTATTACAACTATAATACTCAACTTTGTGGGAAAGCAGCACAGACTGTATGTAAAAAAAAATGGGCATGGCTGTATCAATATAACTTGATTTACATCTTTATTTCCACAAAGAGATGGGCTTATCGTTCACTGACTGTTGCTTATATGATCTGACCCCTGTACATCTCTCTTCTTCCTCTCACACACTTCTCCCCTCACTCATTCTCCTCCAACTACTCTGGCTTCCCTTCTGTTCCCTGAACATGCCTGGCACAAACTTGCCTTAAGACCTTCACATCTGTTGTTCCATCTGCTGTATTACTCTTCTTCTAGAAAACTGCATGACAGTCACCCAACATTTCTTTCATGTCTTTACTCAACTGTTGTCTTCTTAGTGAGGCAATGCTTTAGTTCCTTATCAGAAATTCCAACTACTCTCCCAACCATCCTTTCTCCTTTATTTTTCTCCACAGCATTTATCTCCCCCTAACATATCACATATTCTACTTATTTTATTTATTGTCTCTCTCCCCACAACTAAAACAAGAGCTATATGTTTTTGGCTCTTTTGTTCACTGTTCTATTCCAATGCCTAGAATAGTGAATAGTTTAATAAGTATTTGTTTTTAATAGTTTAATGAATGAATTTATGTCTGTCTTTACTGTCACATGCAGACAACACTCACACAACCAGATGTTCACCTCCCTTCTTTAGCATCCCACATTCAAGCATTTTTTCCCCCTTCTCTCCTGGCAAGGGCTCAAACTTAATTGACAAGAGCCTATGAAAGTAATCAAACTTCAAAAATGGTCATAAGCAATGGAGAATTAAATATATAAAAAAGGTGAGGATTAGAAACATTTAAAATTAGCTTGGGAAGAATTCTGGAATAACTACAAATACTAAATGAAATACTACAAATACTAAAAGTATCATAAATTCATACTTTAGAGCTTCTCCTGAACTTCTGGTATGGGGCACACTAATAAATAAAACAGTTACCAACTAAAGCTCATGTCAAGGTAGAGGCAGTAGGTACCTTGGTTTGGAACTGGTCAGCTATTCACAACATCAAATCAAAGATTATTACAAAATGAGGACAATAAATAATATGGGAGCAGAAGAAATCTTGCAAGATCACAATTTTCTGATGCTCTTCTAGTTTCAATGAATAATTTAATTATTATAATAAAGACTAAAAATTTGTATCTCATCCATTATCTTTTATTTAAAATACAAATAGTGACCAGGAATAAAATAATGGGTTTTGTCTCAAAGATATTATTGGTTATGTTAAATTTCTTAGAAATGGTACAGAATCATAATTTTGACTTAACTTTGTAACTTCTTTATCTGCTTGTCCTAACTTCTGTAAATTGGAGATCTACTTCTTACCTTCACTCTCCGAGCTGGAAAGCCTACGCTTGTGAACTCTTCTGATTTCTTTACCACGTCTTAAACTCTTCTGGGAACCATCACTTTCTGAATCTTCTTTGTAGTTAATTTGTCTTTTCTGATTCCTCCTTGACCGCCTTCGCCGAGTTTCTACATAATCATCACTAAAATCATCACTAAAATCACTTTCTGTAAAAAAAAAAAAATGGAAAAAGTCACGTACAAAATTTAAGTTCATTAAATAGAAATATATTTAGCCTAAGTCATCTAAATATAAAGCTACTAAGCAGAGTTCAGTTATAACAATTTTTAAACAAATAATAACTTTAAGCTCCTTATTTTCTTTTTAATATGAATAAATAATTGTGGCTTTTAAAAGATTTTATTTTTTTAAAGATTTTATTGGTTTTTACAGAGACAGAGACAGAGAGAAGGGGGAGGGCCCAGAGCAGTCTCCATAGTTGTACATCATCAGTTTTTGACATGGTTTCATTCCACATAGGTAGGCAGGGGCCGCACAGAATGGGAACTAGGTTGGGGGCCTCCTGCATGGGAGGCATGCCCCCTTGATCCAGGGGCCAAACCCGGGGGTGAGAACAGAACTGGCGGCCTCCCACAGGGGAAGCATACCTTAGTTCAGCAATATGGGTTGGGGACATTCTATCCTTGGTCCCCAAGGCTGCAAAGCGAGCGCTTAGCACTGTGTCATCCCAGTTTCCCCTTATCGTTTGAGAGGTAAGAGTGAAGGGGAGAGAGGCCAGAGAAGTCTCCATAGTCGTAGAGCATTAGTTGTGACATAATTTCATTCCACATAAGGGGATGTGGGGTTGTGCAGGGAGGGGAACTGAACCCAGGTCTCCTGCATGGGAGGTGAGATCCTTCACCGCCATGCTATTGGGGCCATTATCAGTTGTGCCAAACAGTTCAGCATATGGGATTTGCATGGGCCAGGGTGGGGAATCAAACCTCGGAATCTTGCAATTGCAAGGCAAGTGCTCAACTGCTGAGCTATCCCGAATCCCCTACTTTTTCTTTTCAATATATTCACTCTTAACCCTAATACATTTTTCAGATCATTCAATAAGCTTATATCCTCAAGAAAAAGTGTTTTGATTTTGCTCTCAAATTGCAGCTTTAACCTTTATCTGTAAACTTCTTTCCTGGAAGTTTTTTCATATTTGGGAACAGATAATAATCAGGCGAAGCCAGATTTAGACTGTAGGGAGGTGGTTTAACAATTGGAAGCCACAGTCATGAAGAGTAGCCAACGTAACACTGCTCTTGTGCATAAGTGAGTTGTCGTGCAAAAGCAGCATGCCTCTGCTCCATTTTTCTCTTCTTTTCTCCTTCACAGATTCTTTTAACTATTTCAGCAGACTGGAAAAGTACTCCCGTTATTGTGGCACCCTATCCTTGTAATTGATCAGCAGTATATGGTCCATATCCCCAAAAAACAGTAGCCATAATTTTTCCAGCCAACACCCTGAACTTCTTAGGGTGTGGTATGCCCTTCTCATGTCACTGCATGGATCAGTTTTGACTCAGGCTCATAATGATGAATCCATGTTTCATCTCCAGTGACAATCTGGTTTGAAACTTCATCTTTGTTGTCTCTGGAGAGGTCTGTCATGAACACTTGATGCACGATTGTTTTTGAAGTGTGAACATTCTTAGTACCATCTTGCACTGACTTTTGATATCCTTAGATACTGATGGAAAATATTCAGTGTTTGTAGGTGATACTCCAACCGTTTCTGCAAGCTGCTTTTTATTCAATCTGGCATCTTACACTACAAGTTTACAACCTGTTTGACAATGTCTGAGGAAGTGGTTTCAACAAGGTATCCAGACAGTGGTTATGGTTCAATCAACTCTCTGTCTTGCTTGAAAAGGCTACGCCACTTGTAAACCATGGATTTCTCAGGGCAACAGTCTGTGTAAACCACTAACATCACTTCCAAAATGGTTTGAGGTGTTTTCCCTTGTTTTATGAGGAAATTATTTAAAAGATTTTATTGTTTTGACAGAGACAGAGAGGGAAGGCCCAGAGCCATCTTCATAGTTGTATGTCATTAGTTTTAGACATAGTTTCATTCCACACAGGTGGGCATAGGGCTGTGCAGGGCGGGAACTAGGCCAGGGTCCCTCCACATGGTAGGCATGACCCCGGGAGCTGGGGATCTCCCACATGGGAAGCATGCCCAGGGAAGTAGCTGAACCAGGGGCCTCCAATATGGGAAGGTCACCCCAGTGGGAACCAAACTGGGGGCCTCCCACATGGGAAGCACACCCCAGTTCAGCATATGGGTCCAAATGGGCCAAGGCCGGAATTCGATCCTCGGACCCCAGGGATGCAAGGTGAGCACTTAACCCACCGAGCCATCCCAGAATCCCCTTGTGAGGAACTTAATAATGAAGCAAAATTCTATTTTATCCATACATGGGGTTTTCTTCACGTTTGGTATGCTTCTTCAGTGACATCTGAAAGAACACAGACCCAAGTAGGCTGAAATTTGGTATATATACTAATAATAAGTCACACAATCAAACTGTGTGCACCAGTATTCCCACCTCTCTGGTAACACTCTCATTCCTCAAATTTCTTGACCACCCCTCGAAAAAGGAATGATATGAAATATAAAACTGAAAGTAACAAAGAAACAAAAACTCATGCACACAGTCAATAGTTTACTAATTACCTGAGGGTAAGTGGGGAAGTAGGTTGGGGAGGAAGGAGGCGGTGTCAAATGTACAGTGATGAAAAAAGAACTGACTCTGGAGGATGAGCACACAGTGCAACACATAGGCAATGTATTATAGAACTGTATACCTGGAAGCTATGTAATTTTTACTAATCAATGTCATCCCAATAAATTTAACAATAAAACAAAAGCAAACAAAACAAAAAAGAAAGAAAATCATCAATGGGTGCTAAGAGTGGGTAAAATATCCGGTATTTATAGTCTCAAAATACCTTCTTATGAATTACAAAAGGAAAAATAATAAAGTAAAAAGACCTGGAGGACGTACATTAGCTCTGTGATATTTTTGCCAAACTGTGTAACCTGAGTGTAATCACAAGGAAAAACACACAAATTAATGGACATTTTTCAAAACTAATGTGTATTCTTAAAAAATGTCATAAAGTTTGAAGAACATTACAAATTAAAGGAGAGTAAAGAGACATGAATAGGGGATGACAGGATAGCTCAACAGGTTGGGCACTGGCCTTGCAACCACGAGGTCTGGGGATCGAATCCAAGCCCCAGCCCAGGCAAACCCACAAGCTGAACTGCAGTGCAACGGGTAACCACCAGAATGGCGGCGAAGGTTCTCGCCTCCCATAAGGGAGGCCCCCAGTTCAGTTCTGCCCTGCACTGCCCCACATTCACCTGTGTGAAATCAAACTATGTCAAATCTAATGATGTATGACTATGGAGACTACTCTGTCTCTCTTTCTCACCTTCTCTCAAATAATAAAATAAATCTTTAGAAAAAAAAAAAGAGACATGAATAAATATAGTATGTATTCCTGGACTGCATCCTTAACTAGAAAAAAAAAATTGAGACAAAGGACAGTAACGGGACACCTGATGAAATCTGAATGTACAAGATTTGATTAGAAAATCAAGTAAGGTCCATTTTAAAATTTCTAGTTTTGACAATTGTACTGTAGTTAGGTAAGAAAATGTCCTTGTTCTTAGGAAATAATCACTAATAAAGGGGCATGATGTCTCCAATTACAAAAATTGACAAACGCCAGAGTCATGGATATAATACTTTTATCTGTGGCATTCTTCATTAAGATGATAGCTACTCATCTGCCAATTTTATAAAGCACTAATATCTGTTCTTTTAGCTGCTGTGCCAATTTTTCAGTTAATAGGGATAAGCACAAGTTATAATAACATCAACCACTGCTAATTTATAAAAGCTAATGAAATCGTGATGTAAATTTTAGATATAATTGGTGATACTTCTCTCTTCAACAGCTAGACATTGGAGAAAAATGTTCTCAGCTTATTGACAATGATTCCCAAGGAACATTATGAAGATCAAGTCTAGAAATGGAAACACTTGGCAACCAAAAGGATTCATCACAATCCTAAATGAATTTAGTATGAAGTTAATATAACCATCATTATGTATTTTCTTATATGTGCTTTATGTAATAAATTTAGTTATTAGTGAGTCATAGTCATAGAACTCAAAGTTTTATCAGATAGCTCGTATTACAACTAAATGGAATTTTAAGACCTTAGCTCCAAAAGTCACAAGAATTTATTTATTAATATAATAGGTGGTATGATGTGTATACAAATTATTTTTACCAGAGTCCCTACTATTTTCTTCAGACTCCTCTTCTTCATCATCATCAGAGTACTTTTTCTTTGGGGTTTTTCTCCGCAAACGCCTGCTTTGCCTCATTGGCCGGGAGGGATGTCGCCTCAGTCTTCGACTACAGAAATCAGTGTCACTGTCATCATTAGATGGTGGGTCTTCTTCACTTTCATCTGGATTTTCATCAGATACAACAAACTCATCTTGAGATCTGTCCAAGAGAAACAACATGAATGATGATAGTGCACTTAAAACCATGAACCCACTTTTGAGAGTTCTGAGCTCAGATTCTAACAAGTACAGTGAATCATTAAGTAATGTTTAATGTAATAGCTGAATAAATATATCCAATTCCCTGTTCATAAAATGGAAAAATGTTTTGCCACCTATACTTCGCTTAGGAATTATGAATTGATGTTGATTTTTGTATATAAATTGTTTTGGTTGCTTTAGATGTCCCCCACGTACCTTAAATTCAACATGTCCAAGAGCGAATTATTTCCTCACCTACTCCTCCCTTCTGTTCCCTAACCTGGTGTTTGGTACTATCACCCATCCAGTAACTCAAACCAGAAACCTGGTACAGTAGACTCCCAGTTAACCGGCACTCATGGGGACTGGCAGATGCCGAATAAATGTAAGCACTCATTAGCCAGCTGCTTGAGTTCTGGTTAACTGAGAGTCTACTGTATTTTTCCCGATTTCTCCCTTTTTCATTCCTCATATGTATTCCATTACTAATTCCTCCTAAGTCTACCTCTTATATCTCAAACCTGAGCCCTCTTCTATGTACAGGCTCTAATCTCCCACCTAAACTACGATAGTAACTCTCCATGTAATCTCTCTAATCTCATTTTGAGAGACTCTCTAAACTTTCTAGACTTATTTCTTAATATATACTCCCAATGAAAATTTCATATTAATTTTGTTTTTAAAAACTCTTCAGAGTAGAGAGATCAAAGATGGCGGCATGAGAGGAGAATGCCGATAACTACCTGGGAAGGGCCTTGTGAACAGAGGGGAATCCACAGGGGAAACCCTGAGAAGAAACCTCAACTAAGAGAACCACACAACACGGAACAACACACAAAGGTTAGAGAAAAAAGGGGAAAGAGAGAGAGAGGGAAGGGGAAGCAGCAATTCGGGAACAGAGACTCGGAGCGCGGCCCGGGGCTGGCAAAAACAAAGGGGGATTGGGGGACTACGGTCAAAGTGGAGCTGGATCGAGGGCGGGCTGGAAGCCAAGACCTAGGGAGCGTGGAAGCCCCACAAGACTGTGGACAATTTAATATCCGAACTCAAGGGACAGCACACAGTGCCCTAATCAGATCACAGAGCCTAAAGTGGAACAGGGACTGTGGAGCAGGGCGGCTGCACTTCCCGGCGGGTGGGGTGAGAGCAGGGCACCAGCCCACAACAGCTCAGCACCCCTGATTTACGGAGGAGATTGACTGTGAGGGAGCACCTTCTGAGGACAGGGCTCTTGGAGTGAGAGCCGGGGCTTGAGTGGCCATAGCTGCATTGGACGTGCTTGGAGTGAATCCGGCGGTCTCAACAGAGCCGGGAGCATAGAGCGGCTGCCGCCCGAGCTACGGCCTGTGCGCGCAGGGCTTTCGGCACCCCGCCCACTGGGCCGCTGAGGCACCGCTGCGTGCACGCACCCGGGCTTTCGCCGCCCTGCCCACTAGGCCACCGCGGCACTGCTGCCAGTGCGCAACTGGGCTTTTGGCGCCCTGCCCACCGGGCCACTGCAGCACTGCTGCCTGCTCGCGAGTGCGCAACTGGGCTTCTGGCGTCCCGCCCACTGGGCTTCTGGGGCGTTGCAGCCTGCACGCGCAACTGGTCTGCCTACCAGGTCGCCGAGGTGTCATTGCCTGCGTGCAGTACTACACGGCCGACCAACAGGGGCCTCTGCCAAGCCCCAGCCCATCCAAGTGCGGCCCTGCGGGCATGGCTTACAGATACAATTAAAGGAGGGGCAGCCATGCAGAGGAGAAAGATCTGAGCTCCAGCGCCCCGCCCACACTGAACCACCAGCCCCCCTGCTGAAAGAGGAAATCTGCTATTGTCTCTCAGGCCCGCCCTAGCTCCTACTTACCTGCCCCAATCCCTGGCCACACCTTTACTACCCTGCTATCTAACAGCTAAGATAGCAAGCTGAAGTGCCCCAGGACACAGAAGCTGTCTGCTTCCCCCAACCCTCTCCCAAAATCTCCTTCTCCCACAACTGAGACCAAAAGAAAAAATAAAGAGAAGCCCATCTGATAGGCAACCCCCCAGAGGGAAAACAGACTCATGCGTAAAGCAAAAAGAACCACATCAAACACAATACACACCTCAGAATCCAAAGCCCCTCCAGAAGATCAGGGGCAGTCTTTAGTAAAGGACCTTGCACACTTGGAATCAAATCTAAGTGAAACAGAACTCAGGGCTGCATTAATCAAGACACTCAGAGAGCTCACTCAATGCTGGCAAAGTACCCAGACACAGTTAAATGACCTCAACAAGAAATTTTCTGAGCATATTGAGTACTTTACCAACAAAATTGAGAAGCTAGAACAGAACCAAAAGGAACTCCTTGAAATGAAAGGCATCATGGGAGAGCTGAAAAAAGAACTGACCAGCATAGGAAACAGGGCTGACCAGCTAGAGGAAAGGATGAGTGAAATCGAAGATACAAACATGGAAATGTCACAGAGGGAAGAAAGGGAAAGGAAAATCAAGAGAAATGAAAGAGCCCTACAAGAACTTTCTGACTCCATCAGAAAGAACAATATTAGAATAATAGGGGTACCAGAAGGAAGCGAGATGAAATCTTCTCAGAGTCTACTAAAACAAATAGTGAATGAAAATTTCCCTAACTTGTGGAAAGAATTACAGCCTCAAATCCAAGAGGAAAGCAGAAGCCCTAACTACCTAGACCCTAGCAGATCTTCTCCAAGGCACATTGTTCTGAAGATGACAAAAATCAATGACAAAGAAAAAATCCTCAAGGCTGCCAGGGAAAAACAAAACATAACTTTCAAAGGAAAACCTATCAGGCTGTCACCAGACTTATCAGCAGAAACTCTGCAAGCCAGGA
>PVKE010019368.1:0-28552 GCA_004027555.1 Craseonycteris thonglongyai | reverse complement strand
GGTACAAACATCTTTAAAGATTAAGGTTTTCAGGTTTTTTGGGTAGATGCCCAGTAGTGGGATGGCTGGGTCATATGGTAATTCCATTCGTAATTTTTTGAGGAATCTCCATACAGCCTTCCATAGTGGTTGTACCAGTTTACATTCCCACCAGCAGTGTATGAGGGTTCCTTTTTGTCCACAGCCTCTCCAGCACTTCACAAGTTAAATTTTATTAGAAGTTACATAGTGGTACTGGTCTTTAAGGAAAAAATTCACACCATTCCTATCTAACTTACAATTTATAGATGAGAGTGTCAATTTAAGAAACTGATATATAAATCAGAATGGCAATTTACTGTTTACTATATAAGATAAATATATTTAGTAACTGTATAAGATATATACAGTAATTATAAGATATATAGTAACTATATAAGACATACACACATATGCACTGATATACCATATATGTATATTATATGCATGTTTACATATGAATATATATACTATATAAGTTATACATGGTAAACTGGCAGGAAGACTGACAGTGCTCCTAGACCAGCCCATAGAGATAGAGAAGTGTAGCAAGATCATATGAGTTTGAATACCAGCTCTACCGTTTATTAATTGGGCAAGTCAATTAACTTCTACATGACTCAGTTATCATCTTTAATAAACAGGGATGATAAAAAAAAAAAGTTACCTCATGGTATGAGGTTGTATGAGGTTCTCATGGGGTTGTATGATTTTAAAAATACCCGGTAATTATATAGGCAAAGCACCTAGAATAGTAAATGACACATAAAACACTACATGTATCAGGGATTACCATTGAGTTTATCCATAAGAATGAAGAATAGGTAAGATTATTACTCAGGGAGAACAAACAAAGAAATTGATGCTTTCAATAAATGTCATGTAGAAGAGGGAATTGTGCAGTGAATGAAACAGAGAAAACCAATTTCAAACCTATAGACAAATCATATACTCTATCAAAAATTTTGCAAATGTGCAAAATGAAAATAATTAAGTGTAAGTTAAATGTCACTGTGAGTGTTAATTTTGGATTATATATGTAAAGGACATGGCATGGTGTCTGGCACGTGAAACATAATAATGATCAACTTTCTGTCATGGTAAAACAATGAGATGCCTTGCCTTTCACCATTATAGCTAATTCTAAATAAAAATTTGGGTCTTTGAAAAAAATCTCAGCACTCTTCACTTCAAGATAAAGCTGGAGATATAGTTTTTCTATAAAATCTTAATTATTTATTTTTTTGAAACTATGCAGCCCACAATATTCTGTGATAAAAAAAATATACTCCAAATTCTTTTACATTTAGTAATTTAGAATAAAACAGATTTGAAAGCAAATAGATATGGATTCAAATACTGGTTCAGGCATAAGGTCTTCAATTCTGGAAAAAAAGTATTAGGCATTCAAAATTCCTGATTTATTATCTATAAATTGGGAAAATACCTTCTTCCTCCTGTTTTCCTCTCTCTCTCTCTCTCTCTCTCTCTCTCTCTCTCTCTCTCTCTCCTTCTCTTTGTCCTTTTTCTGTCCCTTCTTCTCTGTCTTCTTCTTAGTTACATTTAATCCTTCTGGTGAGATTTGTGAGATTACTCTTACTTCTTTGCTTAAAATTTAAGAAACACCCTTAAACTCAAGATCTCTCAATCATCCCTGATTGTCTCTGGCTGGTTATCATATATATTTGTATTCATCCATTCATATGACTATTTCTATCTAACAGACTGATAGTATTTCTAGAATTGATTTTTTTTGCTAGCTCTGTTAATTAATTTTTAATCAAGAGTCACATATTCTCAACTTTTCCACACATTCTGGAGCTATGTAGACCAATCTATTTAGCAAATGTAAAAGAGATTGAGATTTTCGGGAATTTTCCAACAACATTCCAGTTTATTGACTACTAAGCAAAAGCAGACATGTATAGCATGATTTCTGGCCTTTCTTCCTACATTTTAATTTGCATTTTAAGTCATTAGAATTAAAGTTTTTTAATAACATTTTTATAATTATAAAAATAACATATTTATTTCAAGATATGTAAAATATGAGGAAAATGAAAATTATTGATTGTATTTTGGTTATTTACATATTTGTTTCCCAGTACTATATATTTTAATTCAAATAAAAATGTTTTTCTACAATTTGATAAAAGTACTATAGGAAATTTTAAATACTGTTTTTTTACCTTCTGAAAATATTTTTCCACATCCTTTAAAAATATTTTTTTCTTGAGACTATATATCACATTATACAAAGCATTTTTATTTAATCTTTCCACTATTGTAGGATATTTATTTCCAAATTTTGCTATTATATATAATGCTGCAATAAATATCTGCGTAAAATCACTCTCCATATGTCCTCATCTTTACAAAAAAAAATGTATTTAAAGTGGAATTAAGTTTTGTGTATTTAAAAAATTTCTTATAACTCTATTGGAGAAAGTACACACAGACTAAATTCTGATCACAGATATTTATCATGTTATGACAAAGCTCAAAGCTGTGCTCTAGGAAGTTTCTTACAGAAGATAATATAACATAGGAGACTGCTTTTTAAAGAAATTTAATAAATCTGTAAAGCATGGATTCCATGTTTCTTAGCTCCAGGTAGATAAATCCAAAGCTGTTATCTAAGGTGGAAATGATTTCTTTTGTCTATAACACTCAAGTACATTAAATGCTGAAAGTTAGAGAACATAATATATGTTTTGTTGTAAATATTTTTATATTCATATAAATAACAAAGCATAGACAATGCAGAACTATGGATATGCAGGATTATTCTACTAGTCACTCTAGGTGAAAGGAATAAATATATTTTAAATATCTTTTTAGACTTACCTAAAAATGCAATTTAAAGATTTCTGGGGAAGCCGAGATGGCTCAGCAGGTTAAATGCTTGCTTTGCAGCCCTGGTGACGAAGGATCGAATCCTGGCTCTGTCCTATGTGGACCCATATGCTGAAATGCAGTGTGCTTCCCATGCAGGAGGCCCCCAGCTTTGTTCTCACACCCCAGTTTGGTCCCTGGCTCCAGGGGGCATGCCTCCCATGCTGAAGGACCACAGCCCAGTTACCACCCTGTATGGCCCCCCGCCTACCTGTGTGGAACAAAACCATGTGGACAACTGATGAAGTTCAACTATGGAGTCTGCTCTGGGCCCTCCTCCTTCTCTGTCTCTCTCTGTCTCTGTCAAAAACAATAAAATAAATCTTTAAAAAAAAGATTTCTCACTGTATCATAAATTAAAGGTATTTTTTCATGAACCTTTCCATATCTGAAAAATTCTTTTCTATTTCTTTGTGCTAAAGTATTTAAGGTTAAAACAGGAATACTATCTCCTTTTTCTTTTTTTTTAAGATTTATTTATTTATTTATTGACAGAGAGAGATACAGAGACAGAGAGAGAACTGAACTGGGGGCACTCCCCAGTTCAGCACATGGTTCCGCACGGGCCAGGGTCGGGATTCGATCCTCAGTCCCCAGTGCTGCAAAATGAGCGCTTATCCCACTGAGCCATCCCGGCTTCCCTGAATACTGTCTTCTAATGGTGGAAACATGTCAGAATCTACATGGGCTTGGTCTGAGAAGTGGGGCTCAAGGAAAATAAGGTTGTTGTCTTATAAGGTACAGTAATGTCAATATGTAGTCACTTTGATCTACTTATTATTTTGCTATTTCCATTTTTATCTTTTATGCATATTTAGTGTCCAGATCCATCATGCAAACAGGATTTGTTGGCCTACCTAGAACAGATTAAATTCTACTCTCACCAACTGAAAATCTGCAGTCAAGTTAAAGCTGAGATCCAGAGTCTGGGAGGAGAGCTCATCATGTCCACTGTGAGTATTGCCCAGCACGTGTAGAAGATGCTAAAAGCAAAGCAGCTGCACCCCTCCTCACTCCACCAAATCTTATAGCTCCATATAGGTTACCAACTCCATTGGAGTGTAAAGAATAGCATGTAATTAAACTAGCAAGAAGTCTTGCCAGATTTCTTAAAAACGTATTAAGGAGGAGCAACTGATCTTTATTTACTTCAGAGATTTTAGAGTGAATCAGATTTTTGTGAGCCACTTATATAAGAAATAACTGTTAACTTATTGCATGGTTTTCAGATTTCAGAAAGAGTACAGATGGAACTCTGAAATGAATCCTATAATTTGATATTGCAAATTAACAAAATAATTGTTTTATGATTATTAATTTTTATTTATTTATTTATCATTCATTTCTATAACATAGATGCAAGTCTTGAGAACTTTTATTTCCATATGTAATTGCAAAAGTGGAGTATGATAGAACCATTGTAGATGTAGAGGAACTTTCAAGAATTTTTTGGTGGCACTGAGTTTCAATCTGCTATAAAATGACCATGGTAAAAATAATGTCTAACTTTTCTACTCATATTTTAATAACAGTAGATCATTTCTTTGGAATAGGTATGGTAATAAAATATTTGATATCTATTTTAGATTCAGTTATCAGTGACTTTGAGAAGGACATGGACCAAGATTATAAATTTAAGTTAAAGTGAAACCTCATTCATGAATGTTCTAGGAATTTAGATTCATGAAGACAAAATTTAAAAAAATGATAACAGCATACTTATAAATTTGTAATATCTAGGACCTCTGTAGCCTGACATTGGAATTTTCCTCAGTGACCTGTCATTTATAAAAAGAGCATAGTTACAAAAACACAGGCCAAAAATTACCATCAATGGTAGAGGGCAGGAAATTAATCATTATTGACTGCTTATCTCTTGCCTATATTTTATCTTATTTAATCCTGACAATCACACGCCAGACAAGTTGTTTATTTGCTTGGTTTTTGTTTGTTTGTTTGTTTGTTTTTGTTTTAATATTTGAAAAAAATGAAATTCAGAAAGGTTAAATAGCTTTCCCAATGTCATACTAGTAAATGTCAGTACTGGGGTTGACTTTCAAAGGCCTATCCCTTTTCTGTTCAAGTAGAAAATTTTGAATCTGTGATGACACTGAGAAGTTTAAATCAAAGTGAATAATTTGGAAATGATATGGAGCTGTTATTGGAAATAAAGAAGATTTAATTTTCTTGATATTTGTATTTTGCAAGTAACAAAAAACAAAACAATAAAACATATAAGCCAACAAAATTGGTTCAGTATTGCGTCCTGTCTGTCACTTTTCAAAGGAAAATGTGTTTTAGGTAGTCACAGTCTGTGCACACAGAGACATGTATGAATGAATACTGTGAGTGTATACATGTTTGCATGAATGCGTATATAAATAGCATATGTATAACTATATACACATTTTAAAATATTGTATCTTTATTCTGTATTACTAGACATTGTCTGTATTTCCTTGTTTAACAATATACTGCTTTAAAGTGTGTAAAAATATGTATTTATTTGTAGACCCAAATCTGTCCTCTTTATTTTTTTTAATTTCACACATGTTATATACAAGGTTTAAATCAATATTATTTTCTAATTACATGCAATTTCTTCATGATTTCTGAAGCTAAGCTTTCCCAAAAAAATGATAGTTAAACCTATACATTGGTGCTGAAATATGTTATTGTTAATTGTCCCTCCAAAATATAATTTTCTTTAGATGTATGAATTGAGTTTGTATGTTTTCATATTTGGTGTGGTGCTTCAAATTCCTGAATTTTACATATTTTATAGATAGATTAGGGGTGAACCTTTACAAATTTATGATTTACAATGTAGAAGCCAAATCATGCTATAAAATAAGGACTAGCTTGCAAATCCAAAACTATTTGTCATCATTTGCCCACAATTTCCCATTAGAAAAAATAAATCTGAAAAAAGAAAGCATGTACCCTTCACATGCCTTACTGTCATCTGCCTCCAGGTAGATCCTGGAAAGCTTCTTATTTTAATTTTTTTTTTTTTTTTTACTGTAGATCATTATTTATTCAATTACAGTTGACACTTATTATTATTTTATATTATTTTAGGTATACAGCATAGTTGTTAGACATTTATTAATATATAATTGACAAAGTGATCAACCCAGTAAGTCTAATATTCACCTGGCACCATACATAGTTATTACAATATTACTACTATGTTCCTTATGCTGTACTTTAGTTACATAGCTATTTTGTAATTACCAGACTGTACTTCTTAATCCCTTCACCTTTTTCACACATACCCACAACCCACCTCCCATCAGGCAATCATCAGTTTGTTCTCTGTATTTGGTATTAGGAAAACATGATAAAAATATGGTATGTAATTAAACATACTATTGAAGATTAGTTTTCAGTCACCTAGACTTACTAATGTATGAATTTAGGAATACATAAAAATGTAACTCTGAGAAGATTAAAATGTACCTGAGTCACTTAAGAGCATCCTTATAAATACTCCATCAGTTATTTCTCTAGTGACCTCTGCACAGTGATGTGGGAAAGCTAGTATACTGTGTGAAAGGTATAAAAAGTACTATTGTTATATAGCATATATATATACACACACAAAATAAAATTCAGGAGAAAAAAAATAAAATAATTGAAATGGTTTTAAGTACTTGAAATTACCCTTTCCCCAGATGTTATGATTTTTAGGCCAACAATTTTTTAAGCTACTTAAGACTGATGAATTATGTAATCACCATGTTTTGTGTATTTCCTTTAATGTGTTTAATTGTGCTCTCTTACCCTGAGGCAAGTGTGCCAAAGCCACAATTTTAAATATTGAATGAAAAATAAAAGCAGTCAGGGGAGCAAGATACACAAGATTGGAAGTTTGCCAAGCAATTGCAACTTAGCTTTAGCAGAAATCAAGGGGCAGTGTGCGTTCAATCAGGAACAACTGGAAAGAGCAACAATACAGCAATTGACCAAAAAAAGCCACTAGGACATATAGAACTCAGATAGCCAAGCATGTACAGAATGACTTACCGGTAGTAGGTTAACGTGCTTGCCACGTAAAGACATTAAGGGAATTAGTTAATGAGCTTTTTGAACCTACTGCAATCATTGGTAGTCATCAACAGAACCAGGAAAACTAAAGTACATTTGGAAAATGAACTGAAGTATTGGTAGATTTTAAAAATGATAAGAAGATATATGAAATGGGATGGGGAGAGGTGAAAGAAATGAAGGGGACAAGGAATACCAAGCCAGGCAAATAGAAAAAGTAAAGAGAACAGTACACTTTGCCAATAAATTTAACTTTAGAGTGATTTATTTCTGTTTTTGTTTAATGCTAGGTAGGAGGCAAATAGAAATAATTGGACCTTAGTAATTCACATAATATTGTTAAAAACAAGAAAAGGCATGCTGTTTTTGTGTTTTATTGCATTGTGTTAAGGTGGGCTAGAAATTTATCCTGGTACCTACTCACAGGTAAACTAATGTCACAATAGATTAGATTTTCTTGAAAATGCTGTTTGTTATGCATTCAGTTATAGCATTAATAGCACTTGAAGGAAACTTTAAAAAATTCTATTCATATTAGAACTAACTCAAATTAACTTTACACCAATTGAATATGTCAAGGATTTTCAACGACTTGCCCTAATTCATGAAGAAATCTAATGCAGAGCCAGGACAGGAACCTCTCATGTTCTTCATTTTATTGCTACTGAAAGTAAGCCCTATGGCCTCTTAGTGAGTTTAATAGCAAAATGACAGGAGGTGGTATTAGTACATCCAGCCAGGATTATTGCTATAGATATCAAGAGATAAGTAATAGTTTTAATTGAAAAGTGAGAAAACACTGACTAGAGCACAGAATTAATTGATAATAATGATAATTGAATGATTCTGTATTCTTAAGAAAGCCTAACCAGAATATACTCTTCACTTCAACATGAGAAGCCAACATGAGGCAATAGGAAAACTACTGGACTGCAAATTAGAAGACCCAGATTATAGGCGAGATATTTCTTTCTTTGGGTCTGTTTTCTTATCTATTTATTAATATAAAACTAAGGTTTGGATTAAATGAGCTCTATAATTTCTTCCAATGTATAATTTCTAATTTTATTCTCTTTTACAAGGAATGTTATATTCTTTTCTCCATTCCCCTCCTATATATTTTTTAGCTATTTTCTTTGTGGTTACCATGGGTTTACATTTAACACACTAAGTTTATAACATTCTATTATATCTTGAATTTATATCAGTTGGACTTCAATAACCTGCAAATATTCTCCTTCTTTAACAGCAGTGTCCTTTACCCCTTTCAATTGTTAATGTCAAAAATTACAATTTTTATACATTGTGTCCAAAAACATAAACTAATAAAAATTTTAATGCATTAGTATCTTAAATTATGTAGAAAAGATATTGAGTTAGACACCCAAATTACATTAATACTACTTTTAGACTAATTGTTTTTCTTAAATGGATTACCTCTTAAATCCTAGAGGACACAAAGTGGAGGTACACAATTTGCTACAATAATGCTAGCTTTTATAATTGCCTTTGTATTTACCTTTACTGTGATTTCTATGTGGTCAAACAACTTTGAGTTACTGATTAGTGTCTTTTCACAGGACTTACCTTAGCATTTCTTGCAGGGTGGGTCTAGTAGTAATTAACTCTCAGATTCTGCTTACTTCAGAAAGTCTTGATTCTCCCTAACTTTTGCAGGACAGTGTTACTGAGTGTAATATTCTCAACTGACAATTTTCTTTTAGCATCTTGACTATATCACCTCACCATCCTCTGGACTTCAAACTTCCTTCCTTCCTCCCTCCCTTTTTTCCTTCCTTCTTTCCTTCCTTCCTTCCTTTCTTCCTATTTATTTTATTGTTTTTGACAGAGAGCGATAGAGATAGAGAGAGAAGGGGGAGGGCTCAGAGCAACCTCCACAGTCACACATCATCAGTTCCTCTACATAGTTTCATTCCACACAGGTGGGTGCAGAGCCACACAAGGTGGGAACCAGGCAGGGCGAGGCACACCCCATGAGCCAGGGCTGAACCGGGGGCCTCCCACATGGGAAACTTGCCCCACAAGAATCAAACTGGGGCCACACACCAGTGCAGCACATGGGTCTGCACAGGCCACGGCGGGACAGGGACTTGGAATTTGGGGCTGCAAAGGGAATGCTTAACTCACTGAGCCCTCCTGGCATCTCCGGACTTCAAAGTTTCTGATAAGAAATCTGCTTACTCTATTATTGACGATCCCTTGTATGTGAATAACTCCTTCCTCCTTGTTGTTTTCAAATTTTTCTTTCAACAGATTAATTATAATATATCTTGGTATGAATCTCTGAGTTCATCTAATTTGGAGTTCATTGGACTTTTTGGATGTTTATATTCTGCATTACATCAAATTTAGGAAGTTTTAAGCTGTTATTTCTTCCATGGGTATTTTGGTCAGTTTGAACATGTTCCATAAGTCCTTTAGAATCTGTTCATTATTGTTCAGTCCTTTTTCTGTCTGTTCCCAGACTTGTTCATTTCTTTGTCCTACCTCCAAGTTGCTGATTTTTTTTGGCTGCTCAAATCAGCCTTTGAGTATCTGGAGTGATTTATTTATTTACTTATTTTCAATTACAATTGGCATACAATACTATACAATTTCAGGTGTACTATATAGTGATTAGACATTCATATAACTTTCAAAGTGATCATCCATTTGACATTATACATAGTTGTTACGATATTACCTATTATCTTTTTATAGCATATTTCCTATGCTATACTCATATCCCTGTGACTATTATATAGCTACTGATGTATACATCTTAATTACTTCCACTTTTTCACCCAGCCTTCCACCCTTTCTCTCTGGCAATCATCAAAATGTTCTGGGTATTTGTGAATTTTTTCTGCTTTGTTTGATCATTTATTTTGTTTTTAAGATTTCACATACAAGTGAAATCACATTGTATTTGTCCTTCTTTGTCTTACTTATTTTACTCATAATAACAGTGTTCAGATCCATCCATGTTATCACAAATAGCAAGATCTCGTTCTTTTCAATGGTTGAATAATATTCCATTGTGCACATGTACCACTTTCTGTTTCTCTACTCATTCATTGATGGACACTTAGGTTGCCTCCATACCCAGGCCACCATAAATAATGCTGCAATAAACATATAGATACATATGTCTTACCAGATAAGTGTTTGGGGTTTCTTTGGACTAAGTACCCAGAAGTGGTATTTTCTATCTCTTTGTTGAAGTTTTCCCTGAAATCACTGAGCATCCTTATAACCAGTGTTTTCAACTCTGTGTCTGATAGAATGCTTGTCTCCATTTTGTTTACTGTATTTTCCGGCATATAAGACGACCCCCTAATTTTTACAGTTAAAACATAGGTTTAGGCCTATATTCGCTGTATAAGACTACCCCCCACTTCCGAGGCTGTTGTTTTTCTGGAGCTTTATTTTGTTCTTTCTTTTGGGACATGTTTCTTTGTCTCTTCATTTTGGCTATCTCTCTATTTGTTTTTATGTATTAAGTAGTGCTGCTATGTCTCCCAGTCTCAGTAGAGTGGCCTATGTAGTAGGTGTCCTGTGTAGCCTCGTGGCACAGTCTCCCTAGTCACCTGAACTGACTATTCCAGGTTTGTACCTTGTGTGGGTTGTATGTGCCCTCCTGTTGTAATTGAGTCTTGATTGATATTGGCACATCAATGGGAGGGATTGACCCTCATGGTGATTGGTTGTGAGGACTGGCCATTGCTATAGTGGAGAAATAGGGTTGACCCTACAGAGCCATATTCTTATTTGCATGTCAAATATTTCCATAATAGTATTAAAAAGGGGAAATATTAGAAAGATTTAAGATTTAATGGATGAGACAATTTCTGTTTTAGACAAAAAAATAGCTTAAGTTTTATCAATTCTGAGAAAAGAGAAGGGGGATAATTATTTCTATCGTGTGCTAAACAACTTGAGCCACAGAATTTTAAGGAGGTAGAAAGAGAGGCCATTAAAGTGCATATGATGTGTTTGACAGCTATCAGATGGTGCCAGATTCTCCTCCATTAGACAAAGTACAGCTGAAGGAAAAGAGTAGAGCTGGATGCAGACATCCCAATGATTTTGAGTTCAATGGGGATCCAGGAAGAAAAAGCACAGAGGAAATGGGGAGAGAAATAAAAATTAAGGAACTAAAGATCTAGGACAGCAAAGAGCTGGCATTAAAATCTACAAAGGTGTGGAGAAAGGCAGAATTGAAAGCAGATGTGAAAAAATGCTCAAGGCAGTATGGATGATATTAGCAAAAGTAGCTATTTTAATTCCTGATTCAGGAATTTTTGCTTGTTATAAATTATATAGTAATACTAGTTGAATTCACCAGATAAAAGTTTTCATGAGGATGTATTTGTGGTGTGTTTATATGTATATGTGTGTGTGTGTGTGTATCCCTTAGCAAAACTGATAATATCTCACATTTTCCTCTTTTGATGAGTATAGTCTGAATGACATTAATAACAAATTAATAACTTTTAGTAATGAATATTAAATATTTTCATGTTTTTGTTTATTGTAGGGTTTCTATTCTTGGCACTGTTGACATTTGGTATTTGGGGTTGGATAATTATTTGTTGGGGGTGAGGGCTGTCGTGTGCACTGTACAATATTTAGCAGCATAGAATGTGTACCCACTTGATGCCAGTGTTCCCCCACCATGCAGATGTGATAACAAAATGTCTCCAGACTTTGCCAATTGCAAAACTGTCCCTGATTGAGAACTAATAGACCTAAGGAAAAATAAAAACTATGGGAAAACTAATAAGGCTGTTATGGATGTTGCTATTCCTGCAAGATCCTGTTACCTGGTAGTTCACCCATCTCCCAGATGTTGCAAATGTTGGCTGCTGACATCTCACAGCTAGTCCTTTATTGGAATAATTGTCCTCAGCCAAATAGGATTAAATAACCCTATCTGGATGGTTATGCACCAACACCTCTGCATGTCCTGGAAGCCTATAGCCTGTGACTGACTGAGAGGATACAAAAAGGCAGACTTTGGATCTAAAGGTGGAACAAACTTGACTGAAATTTCATAGCCTCCTATGAGAGCAGACCAAAACTGATCTCTGGCTGAAATAAAGTTCTTATTTACCTTTATGCTCACCTACCATATTCTTCCTTCTTTCCTACCCTTCAAAGAATAAGACTTCTTTGGTTCTCTCTCAAGGTACCAACTCAAGAGACAAATGATAACATCATTGTGTTCTTTACTGTTGCTTTCTTTGTGGATGTCAAAAAAGTGATAGAATTTTTTGAATTTGGTTAAAACTCTACTGTTATTGACACAGTTATATGTATTATTTTATCCTCTCAACATTGCTACAAGTAAACTTGTGGCATTTTGTTGATAAGAAAACTAAGGCTAATAAGTGAACACAACTTACCAATGCCGTATGGTTAGTAAGTGATGGAGTGAAAATGTGAATCCAGGCTTTAGTTTCAGAGCTCTTTGTATTGTTCCACACTAACATGTATTTATTTTCATTTCAGTGCCCCAAAACAACATACAGAGATGAGTTCACAAGGTCCTTGTTCTCATGAAATTGAGTTAAAAAGAAAACACATGCAAAAATATGTAATTATAGGAAATGTCAATTTATAAATAGAATTTGTATTTCTCACACTTCTAAAAAATTGTAGCAGTTTTATTAATCAAGAGAAGTTTTAAATTAGAGCCTAAATATAAAAACAGACCCTAAAGATTTTTTAAAATAAAAATAAAATAAATAGGTATTACCAAGCTTTTGAGTAAATCAATAACTCTACTTATAGTCAACTGAACATTAATAATTAATTATATTTAGTTGTGGTTGATGACAGACAGCATAAACATTTCTTTAAAGAGAGTAAAATGTTTATCAGGCTTCAAATTTAAAGAGAAATTTATTGTACGTGGTCATTATCTATGTAGCAATTGGTAACATGATGAATTATTTGCTAATCTAGGAGTCTGTAAAAGAGAAATGGTAAAATAGACATTTCTTCTATTGATTCTCAATAAAACTTGAATTTACAAATTTAAATCTCATTTTACTAAAGGCATTTTAACAGAGCTGTGGTAATATGGTCTAGAAATGATGCTTTCTGATGACGAAGCTAATCAAAAAATACTGAATAAACAAATAAATGACTCTGTCAGTCATATGGAATAAGTGCATTAAATCATTCCTGCAATAGATGTCTCAGGGACATTTTGTGTTAACCTCTGGGTCACAGGCAACACATGGTTGAATTTTATGATAAAGTTCTGCATTTTTTTCAGAAAGGATACATGCCCTTTAGATATCACTCATATATTTAAAACATTGAGCAACCACTGTGTCTGTGTGTGTTCATTCATGCACACATATGCATGCATGCAGGCATGGCATTATTTTCTATTGCTAATGACAAAATTAACATTCATGAAAATTTTATTAATAGGAGTTTCACTTATACTTTTAGTCAGATATAGAATACAAACCCACTCCTCTTCTGAACAAAGATAAATAATTTTAGTTTAGCCTCAGGTTCTGTATCACATAGCATGAAAAATAATAGCTACAATTGAAAAAACGAAGGGATCCCTTGTCTTGGTGATTATAGCCATTCTAACAGGTGTGAGATGATATCTCATTGTGGTTTTTATTTGCATCTCCCTAATTGCTAGTGAAGTTGAGCATTTTTTCATGCATTATGGACACACTCAATAGTTTGGTGGTTACCTGGGGAAGGGGGAGGAGAAGGGGAAGGAGAGTTGGGGAGGGAAGGTGGGAGTGGACACCAGATATATGGTGATGGAAGGGGAGCTGATTCTGGGTGGTGGGCACATAATGCGATGCATGGGTGATGTGAAATGGACTTGTACATCCGGAAACTGTAATTGTTACCAATCAATGTCACCCCAATAAATTTAACAATAAAAAACAACAAAAAAAAACTAAGGGAGTTTTTTTTTAGATGACAACACTGAAGTAGTCAAATTGGGTTGGTTCTGCTGTTGTAATAGCTCCCAATTCTTGTTTATTTAAAATAACAAAGTTTTTTTAACATTACTCCCATTTAAGTTTTATACTAGTTGTTAGGAAGCTTTTCCCTACATTATTACTTAGAACTAGAGTCTTGTACCCTTTGGTACTCGCTATGAGGCTTCCACCATCTCTGTATTAGAAAAGACAAGGACAGAAGAGTTGCTCATTGGCTAATAAATACTCTAGGAGAGAAAGAAATTATGCATGTCAGGTGCTTCAGCGCATTGCCTAGAATATAGAAGGTGCTCATTAAATATTAAGTAGTAGTAGTTATCATCATCATTGTTGATGTTGTCAAAGTAATAATCATAATACCAGTTAATATGGGATAATGAAAACTTTACCATGAAGTGATATTAATCATTGATATATATTTTTCTAATTATTATAAATTTATTTCTAATTAAGTTTAAAGAAAGAAGTCTAGGAAAATGTTCTCTTTTTAATGGAATAATTCCTCTGCATCTCATAAAATGACTTATTGCCCATCCCTCTTTTAGCAACAGCACTTACTATGAGCTTTGAGGTAAAAAAAAAATTATCTTTGCTCTATGCCAAGGTTAGAGGTTAGTCCACACCTGATGAGTAATAGAAGAAACGTACAAAGTAAATCTTAGGCTCTCCTAAGATGTATTTAGCACAAGGTAAAATTCTTCAGATGGATGGCTGGACTTTAATAGACTTGCTAATGCAAATGGAGACATTTAGCCTTAAATCTAAGGAAATATTTAGCATAGAGATATTTTTATTCTATATTAGAGTGTTTATGCAAACGTCACATGTTCAGATTTATTCAATTGTAGTATAGAGTAGGACTTCAGCTTCCGAGAAATTCAGGGGAGTCATTTTGGCAAGATAAGCATTCCTGATAGTATGAGATTTTATGATGCTGGGCAGAGTACAACAGGCCAGTATTTTACAGAAATGTTTAAGAACAGTACAGACTTAGTAAACAAGTAAATGTTTTGGGCAAAAAATAGTGCCACAGAGTTGCAGCAAGGCAAGTACTCTGATTTGAATAGTCTGAAGAATTTTACAGAAAATTTATGCTCAACAGTAAAGAATCAGGGATGCTGGGATGGCTCATTGGGTTGAGCATTTGCCTTGCATCCTGGGGTCCTAGGATTGAGTCCCAGCCCTGGCCCATGCAGACCCATATGCTGAACTGGGGTGTGCTTCCCATGTGGGAGGCCACCAGTTCGGCCCCTGGCTTGATAGGGCATGCATCCCATTTGGGAGGCCCTTGACCCGGTTCCCACCCCGTGTGGCTCTGTGCCCACCTGTGTGGAATGAAACTATGTCAAAGACTAATGATGTACAACTATGGAGACTGCTCTGGGCCCTCCCCCTTCTCTCTCTCTGTCTCTCTCTCTGTCTCTCAGAAACAATAAAATAAATATGAAAAAAACAACAACAATGAACAATAATAAAGAATTGGAAGAATTTGTTTAGATGGAAAGGAGAAAAGAACTATGAAACTGAACTGAAAATATAAATTTTTCTAAAATGTAATTTTTTTAATAATAAATCAGGAAAGGTTTGTTTGTATTAAGGAATAGTAACAGTATAGACCCATAAATATTTTGCCTGCATAGTATGTGTGTGTGTGTGAGAAAGAGAGTCAGATAAACATAGATACAGAGACAGAAACAGTGACTGCAGGACATGGAAAGAATGACATAACTAGGTTTCATCAAGCTAAACATTTTTGTGATTCTATTTAGAGTTCAAGGAATAAGGGATGGTGCGTGTGTGTGTATGCATGTAGATATAGTTTATATAAGTAAGCCATATAGGTAACATAACTGTATGTCTGTGTATGTATATACATGTAATTTAGTATTTATTAATGCTAGCCACTGCCCTAAATATTTGAAGTGTAATTGCTCTCATAAAACTTACCAATAGATAGATAGATAGATAGATAGATAGATAGATAGATAGATAGATAGATAGATAGATAGATAGATAGACAGCTATCTGAAATAGCTAGTAGTATTACTGTGTTAGAAATATAGAAACTGAAACTTACGGAGATTGAACAACTTCTCCAAGATCACAAAGCTATTTAGAGGCAGGGCAAGATCTTAAAGCCAGACCTAATTCTAAAGCAAATATTAATATATGTACTGGTAAGTTGTCCAACAGAGGGGCACAGAAGCTTTAGCAAAAATGGAAAATTGAGCCCATTCAGGGTCCATTTCTCATACTTTGAGCAGCTGGTATACTTTTCTAGGACAAGGTTCTTATTGTTACTTCTGTGACAATTATAAGGGTAATGACAGCAACAATACTTACATTTATTGAACTCTTAATGAACAGACACCATTTTAATTCCTTTCTACATATTAATTATTTTATATACACAACAATACTCTGAGGAAAACCCACTATTAACTCCGTTTTATAAATGAGAAGGCTTGGAGCTTAGATATGAGGAAGGAGATGTCTCTTTTCTTCCTTCTCCATCTCTATCCTGCAGCTTCCTCACATCTAGCAGGCGTCCTGCCACTCACAATGTTCATTCTAGGTGCTTTGGGGTCACAGAGAGAAAGTCAGAGTCCTTCTTTATCTCTTTGCCTGTTCACATACATGCTATCCCATATTTCCAGCACTGTATTTTGAAATATAACATTGTATTCTGAGTACAACTGAGTCATCCTCATAGTCCTTCACACTCATTCCTTTCTGGAGTGGAACTTGCTACAGCCAGCTCAGAAGTATTACAACTATCCTCCACGAGTTATTAATCATGTTCTTCCATGGAAAGGGAATTATCCTAAGGCATTTCTGCATATCTCCAGTCATTGAAGTAAAATTCAAACTAGCATGCTGATGAATGTGTCAGTGCTTTAACTAAGAGTCATCACTGGTTACTTATGGTCATGACAATATCCTATAGTTTTTCAGAATTGAGCCAAAGATAGCCTTTGAACTTGTAGTCAATTATATGCTCAAGTCTTCCATACATCTCAATAAAAATGTATATAAATAAATATAAATTTATAGTAAGATGCCTAGTTTTTACTATAACTTTTTGGACTTTATTTGGTCTCTTTCTGCTTTAAGTAATTACCGGGGTCTGTGAAACAAGCCTCCCCTTTGTCCCATTTAATTTAATTAGACTTCTCATTTGAGATCTTGCTGAGTCATTATTTAGTTCCTTATCTAGATTCCTAGGACAACCTGAAACATTTCATATGTAAGTTAAATGGCTTACTATGCATGGACATATGAGCTGAATGCCTTCAATTGCATTTTCTCTTCCTGGGTAATATCCAAGGCATATAGCTACTAAACTCCTCTACTTTGCCTTCCCACTTAATTGTTCTCCTCCACGGTTTACCTGGCAATTTCTTTTCTGGATGATAAATTATGATCCAACAGAAGGAAGAGCAATCCTCAGCATTATCTTACTAATTTTGTTTGTAGAGCTTTTTCTAATGTAGCATTTTCAAATAGGTCCATTATACATCTGCTTCTCCACCTGGGCCCATGAGCCATGCCAGGTATAATGCCAGTGATGGCATAATTTTACCTAAAGGCATTAAGTACCTGGGAGGGGGCAGGAAAGAGAGAGGAAAGTGATAAATGAAGCTCGGTAACAGTATCAGTTTATTTTCACTTTAGAGGGGTCACTGCAGATATTTGGACTGTTTGTGGTCTATATTTGGAAAAGTGATTACTTCTATTATTTTAGAATGATGCCTTATTAACGCTTTACAAGATAACTTAAGAATCTACTTGGGTCAACCTTTCAGATTTTAAAGGACTTCTCAAGTAAAAAGGATTTTGTTTTAGCAATAATCTCTGAGGACAAATACCAAGGGTATTTGCCTGAGAATAAAAACACAGACATATGTATATACATACAAAAATTAATTTTTAAAAGTGTACATTTGTGCTGGATTTTTCAGTTTAAAGTATAGGTAGAAATATATAAGAATAAGTAATTTGCTAAAGCCTCATGCTATGTAAGGTGCTGTGTTTTATATACATCATCTCCTTTAGTTACTATCTGCTTAGTGTGTTAGTATTCTATCCATTTTACAAATAATGGGCCTGAGTCTCGGAAGTTCAATAATTTGTCCATGTTCAAATACCTATTGTAAGATGAAGCCAAGGGGAGAAGTTAGGTCTTTCTGACTTAAATGTTTGCCTGTATGCTTTGTAAAGAGGTTACTACTCTACAAAGAAATTGAATCATAAAGTAGGGACCTATCCATTCTTTCTACAAGCTCCAGAGTTCTGTATTGTTCATATCTGTGGCATAAGGTGGTGTAAATGAAAATCCTAATGTAATGGTGCACTTGGCCACCTTGACATTTACCCTGCTAGCTTTATTCGGCAGGTGGGCTTGATGTTTTGGAGATTTTTATTTTCTCCATATTATTTTAGAATATGGCATTATTTCTCATTAAGGTGTTCCATCAGTAATATTTGAGAGTCTGTATTTGGCTGTGATTCATATAGATCTCTATGTTAAACGATTACCCTAGTGTCTCTAGACTCTAGAGCATGACACATATTAAAAAATAACATTGTTATTATCAATAGCAAGAACAGTGACAAGAGTGAACTCTTGATTTGTTTTGTTTTTTTTGTTTTTGAGAGTGAACTCTTACTGAGGATTGCTATATATTACAGTATTTTAAGGTTTTTACATGCATTATTTGATTTCATCTTTAAAATAATTTTATGGGATTGCAGTTATTATTATCCCCACTTTGCAAATTAAAACCAAAGGCAAAAGTTAGGTAACTGGGCTATGAGGTGACATAATTACTATGCAGTGCAACCAAGATTCCAATCTAGCCCTTTTGATTTCAAAATGTGTACTCTTAAATAGTATATATCAGTGTCTCCCAAACCTAAATATTCTTTAAGTAAATGAATAACTTATTTTAGCTTAGTAATAAAATGTGTGGCTTCTGAATACCTTATTGGTTCTTTCTCGCTCCTCCCTATTAGCTCAGAGTAGAAGATATATTGGTAGGCAGAAAGGAAAGAGACAATGAAAATCAATTTGTATGGATGCTTCTCTCTGTTTCAACTCTTCCACCAGTGACAGTCTCCTTGCTATCGTCACAAGCTCTAATGCACCTCCAGCTGCCCTCCAGGCTACCAGAGAGCCTGTCTTGCATTCTGCCCACAATTTCATCTTGAAGATTTTAAGATCAGCTTGGTTTAATGAAAACTGAATAGATGAGTATAGATTTCTCTGAAATCTAAGTAACATTGACTCCTATGACACTTTTAAAGATCCACCTACATCAACCATGTGCTTCCTTCTATACTATCAAAATAACAAACAAAACAAAATAGGTGATAGCAGTTATGGAATAGTAATTTATATGAAATGAACATCATATGTTAAAATGGAGTGATCCAGAAACACCAGTTTTTGAAATAAGTCAAACAAGTGTTGAGCCTTTCCAAAATGTGATTTTTACCCCTTTACATTCTCCCCATTGTTGCAGGTCATAAATATTTTTAAAACCTCTCAGGATTGTGCCTTTGATTAAGGTTCAGGCAGGTGGAGAAAATGATAGTCCCATTTGGGAGAAAAGTTTTAGAATCAATTTAATAAAAATATTAATACAAGATCAGGGAGAGGTGAAGAGTAACAGCTAAATGATTTCAATATCTAAAGCTTATTAATCATGCTTAGCACATAATCAGAACTGTTTAATGTGCATTTAAATTATGTAAACATTAGCTGTAAGTCTTGACTAGATTTGTAGTTTGGGGAATAATAATTTACTTTCCTAATCTATAAAAAGGGAATTTCAATTTCATATGTCCCATAGGATTTGTTTGTTTTGTTTGCAGGAATAGATGTGATAATAGATGTATAAAAAATTGGTATAATAATGAATCAGTAATACAAATTATTATCTTAGAATTTGTTATAACCACAACTAATACTTTATATATAACAGGTGTTAAGCAAGAAACACTTAACAGACACTCTGAGAAAGCATACTGCCATGTATAATATTGCTTTTTTGGGCGGGGGCAAAGCATCTGAAGATTCACAAATTGATTTATGAATAGGCTATAATTCCCAAATTTAATTGGGATTCTGAGATTGCCAGTATTTTTGCCATATATGAGATTGCAATTCCTACACTATAACCTTTGTATCAGATAAGTTTTGTTGCACTTCACGGGTAGATGCCTAAGCATCTAACTTTTGTTTTTACTAAAACCCATGCCCGTACAACCAAAGTTTCTAAGTAAAATAAACTCACATATTTTCTGAATAAATATTTTATTATTCTTTCATTTGTGTCAAGTTTCATCTAATCTGTTCTAAATTATATGCTTGTGAGAGGGAAAGTAAAGGTTTCCTAAAAAAAAAGAAAAAAGAATCAATAACAGCACCACAGTGTATATTGGCCATGAATATATAAAACCTAGAGTAAAATAATATACTTTGCTAGCCTTCTGACTTGTTGAGCTGAGGCTAAGAGCTATAAATGTTCATGCTCTAGAGACCATTCATGTTTTAGACTAATCTGGGGCTATGTCATTTCAAATATATTATTACTTCTCAGTTACTAGCTGCTCAATTCCCTATTTTAGTTAAAGATTTATTTTTATTGTTTTTGACAGAGAGAGAGAGAGAGATACAGAGACAGAGACAGAGAGAAGGGGGAGGGCCCAGAGCAGTCTCCATAGTTGCACATCATTGATTTTTCCACATAGTTTCATTTCACAGGTGGGTGAGGGGCTGCACAGGGCAGGAACTGGGCCAGGGTCTCACCCCGGTGAGAACTGAACTCGGGGCACTCCCCAGTTCAGCACATGGGTCCGCACGGGCCAGGACCGGGATTCGATCCTCGGTCCCTGGGGCTGCAAAGTGAGCACTTAACCCACTGAGCCATCTGGCTTCCCCTCAATTCCCTATTTTATACAATCATATTGTATAGCACTTTTAAAATTTCTTCTGGTTTGGAAGTGAAAGAAGCAAGTACATTTCTTGTTTAATATTGCAGTCCACCTGGATTTTTACAACACAATATTTTTTATGGTCCCACTTCTTACAGATAGGAATGTTCTTTATGCATTAAGGAAAATATTGAGTTCCATAAGATTAAAATTAAATTATAAATTAGAAATGGATGTCTTTTCTGTGGTTGGAATATTCTGTTAGTTATTAATTTCATCAGTTAGTAAGTATTCAAATACATTATTTGATAAAGAAAAATCTGGTGTCCAATTCCATTTTATTTTTATTTTTTTGTAAACAATACACAGTTCTCTGCTGGTACAGTTCAAGTTGTCCCCTTCATTAATCAAGATAAAAGACTTGATGTCTAAGTTGCTTTTGCTCTAAACACTACTGTACTGTATTTTGTTGCAAATAATCTTGCTATAGCAATGAAGATTCTATAGTTATTCCGGTCACCAAATAATAATACTCTAGTGCATTTTTGCTTGTTTATATTATCAGAACTATACTACAGTAATAGTAGTTTGAGAACCTAATATACTACATCAGAATGCATGTGAATGAAAGGATGTATGTGGAAGGATAACCTTGAAGACACTCTAATTTATATAAAAAACAGTAATCATTTACCAACTTCAGTATTTGAGCTATTATTATCACTGAATTATGGATTTTTTGACACATATCACAAGTAATTGAAATGAACCAGTGTGTTTGGAGCCCTAGGTCAAAAATTTTGTTCTGGAAGCCCATTCTATTCTTTCTTCATAATCACTGTGTTATTGTCATTACATTGTTTCATTTCTTGGACCCACCCATGTTTACATTGAATGGTAAGATTAAGAAAAGAAGAGAAATCCCTGTGCATCTGAAGTCAGAACACACACATATATATATACCACAGCACTCAGACCATTTCTAGGCATGTAATAAATACTTAAAACCATGGCCTACAGATAGATTTACCTATAAATAAAAACAAAATTTTTTTATCACAAAAAGCAATCTTTCTCTTTCTTTTGAAAAGGAACAATTAAGCTGCAGTAGGAAAAATAATGTAGAGTCACATTCAGCACTTGTTTCTGCAAATCAAGAATTAGACTGAGTGGACATAGTTAACAGATTTAAACGTCCAGGGATTAAAACAAAAAGTGTCTCTAGTGAAAGAAAGCAAGTACAAAATATTTCAGGTAGGATAAGTACAGGTTGGGAGTGCTCAGTCAGAGCAAAACAGTCCCAAATGAGAGAAGACTTTTTACAAAATTACAAAAACATTTTCTTTTCTTGAGAGTTCTGATTTGAAAAGAGACAAAATTCAGCGTTTTACTAGAGTGAATTGTAAAACTCACACATAAAATATCTTCCAAAGTCAGCATACAGATAAACACATCTATCTCCTAGTTGAGGTGATGAGATTCAAATACATTTCAGAGCAGCTGACTTTTGCCCTCCCAGCTGCTTAGAAAATGAGAAACAATATTGTCAGCTAGTCCCAGCCCCATAGGTGTCTACACGAACCCCCAGGCACTGGATTCAGCAGGCAGTAGAAGTATGAAGCCATGTGTGGTTTTTAATCACTGTGATCTTAGTCTTTGTGTGAGTTTAAAGATTAAGGTCCACAGAGTAGATGAGTAACTGTGTAGGTATGTAAGTGTATGTGGGGAAAGGACAGGAAGAAAGTGGAGCTGAGTGGTTAAAAATATGGACTTTGGAGACAAACTACATAAATATAAAAACATTATTTCTCTCAATTAAGTCTCAGTTTTCTCCTCCATAAAATGGAAAAACAAAAACAAAAAACAAAACATTATCTTGGAGGATTGCCATAAGGACAGATGAACATAATAGCACAATGTATTGTATACTCGTATACATTTACTCATTGTTATATTACTATGACTATCAAGGCTTTGACCTCTCAAAGAGTGTTGATTTTGTTGTTATTGTTGCTATTCCATGTGTTGATTTTTTTCCCCCCTTTTTTCAACTTAAGTTGTGTTTTTCTGTTACCATATTCTACTGGACAGTTGGCAAAGGACAGATTTACTATGCAAAGCCCATCAGTGGCCCATTAAAATAATTCTTCATATTCAAAGGAGCCACCTTCTCAATTTAATTATAAGCTTGACGATTTCAACTTGGATATGTAACTCCATTTTAACTAGCCTTAACAAAGTCCCATATTTGATTTTCCTATTAAGCCAGCCTGGTTATTTAGCATTTTGTAATGCATCTTTAAAAAAAAAAAAAAAAAAGTGGGGAAGCCGGGATGGCTCAGTGGGTTAAGTGCTCACTTTGCAGCGCCAGGGACCAGGGATCGAATCCCGGCCCCGGCCCGTGCGGAACCATATGCTGAACTGGGAGCTCCCCCAGTTCAGTTCTCTCTCTGTCTCTGTCTCTGTATCTCTCTCTCTCTGTCAAAAGTAAAAATAAATAAAAATATATTTAAAAAAAAAAAAGAATGGTTAAATACAGGTCATCTTTCTAAAATCTGTTAAAAAAAAAACCAATAAAAATGTGTTAAGCATCAGAATAAAATCAAGTCCTGAAGAGACATGTAAGGTGGAAATAAAAATGTGTTTATTTAGATTATGTATTTTTGCTAACAAATACATATTATATTTAAGTATTTACTGTGCTACACAACTTATTTCCAAGTAGTTTAACTGAGAATTTTAAAATGAAGTCAGGGTTAAACGGAAACTTTAAGGTCAAAAGATCAAATCCTGATTTCTATTATTAAACCAAGGTAAACATTTTGATGTAATTTTATTTGAGAATCATAAAAAACAAAAAAGTTTGGTTTGTATTTATACCAGGATACATTTTAAAAATGAAATGTTATGTAATTCCATGTCCTAGAAACTATAGTATAATTTGTTCATGGTTTTTCTTTGCCTTATTGATTTGTTCATTGAGATTTACATTTTATCATTTAAAAATGTTCTGCAAAATAGTCTTAATCTAAAAGTTTTAACATGGCTAAAGTCTATAAAGATGACTATTTCTATACATTATTTCAAAAAATGTGCTACTTGGAAAATGATGGAGTATGAACAGTATCAAACTACCATCCTAACAAAATACCTTGGCAAGTAAAATACCCTCGTTTTTTTTAGCACCAACATGCATTGCAAAAATTTTGTAAGTTTTTCCAAAGCAGTTTTTGAGTAGTCAATTAAAAAAAAAAAATTTAGACATTACATTAATGTTAGTGCAGTTGTTTCAACTATTCACTATCTGAAAATAAACACACAATGAAACTGACATATTACTGAGAGACTCATTTGTATAATTGTCTGTAAGAGCACCAGGTACTTAAACCAGATGGCCTTGGCTCAAATTCCAGCTCTATCATTTAATAGCTATATTGCCTTGAGAAAACTACATTTTAGTTCCTTTGTTTCCTCATCTTTAAACCAGAAATAATAGGAGTATTTACCTCATAGAGTTACTGTGAGTTAATTTATGACAACTGCTTTGAATAATGCCAACATATAGGAAGCATACAGTAGATATTAGCAATTAGCAATTTTTGTAAGCTGTTAGTATACTTGGTGTGAAACTCTATACATTTGTAATTTAAGTATTATATTTGTGTAGGTGCACTATCCACTGGGAATCTTGAAATTCAGGAAAACATTGAGACTCAGAAGAATATCACAGGCTACATTTGGCGCCAGTGTATTCATTCAGAAGGTTATAGGACAGGAAATACATCTTTCCAGACATCAGGCTTTTCTTTCCACAGCATTCTCAGCAGCAGTAGTCAGCATGGCAGTTCACATAGGGATCAAAAAGCTAAACTTTTCCTAGGTGACAGTTCAAGTGTAAGATGATGAAAGCCACATCAGTGGGAGTGAGGTTTACCAAAGCTTGGCATCCTCTTGCAAATGTATAGCTGATGAAGGTCACATGTCTAGAATAAGTAGAATTAGTGTTGTATGGGTATAAGACATTCTGGGGGTCTGACATAATATAGATGAGAAACTTAGAAAATAAGAGAAGGAATAACTAGATGTCTTTTCTTTATGAATATTTGTCTTGGCTATCAATGGTTATAATAGGATTTTGACAAAGTTTGCCAGCAGACATTACAGCTTGACAACATTGTTGAGGCTTACATCGTGGGTAGGAAATGTTGGTTTTTGTAAAATGATTGAGATATTCCATGTATACTAGTCACATGAACAAAATTTGGCATTTTTTGAAGAAAAAGAAAATACCTTTTATTGTTATTAATCTTCTTTTCTATAGCAAAGGGTTGTTGACATATTTCTAAGTAAGACTGAATCTTTTGTCTGAAAACATTTTTAGACTGCACAAATTTGTACTGTAGCTTAACTGAAACCACAGAGTACGAACCACAAAGCACAGAAGAGATGCTGTAATAAAACAACAAACAAAACACGTAAGATTCTTATAGACTGGTAATAATAGGATTCAATTTAGATGGTTAGAATTTGGATTATCTGCAAATTCATCTTATAGTTAGAGTAAAAGCTAATTTATTGAGCATAATCACTTTATATTCATTACATCCTCAAAAAGTATGAGGCAGAACTTATCAATTTATGTGTGCATATAGACAACATTGAGAAATGTATTATGGCAACAATAAACCACCAAGTTCAATTATTTTGAAGCCCAGAAGTATGATAAGAATAAGCACAGATCACTAATAGAGGAAGGGTGGCTTTTTTTCTATTTACTATGGTAGGATTTATCTAGGACAGAGGACATTAATTTAGGTCAAAGTACTATTGGAAAAGTTACTTAAAACCTTGCCCCCATTTATGGAGAGCTGCTATATTCAAATGCATATTTGAATGCCAATATTTATGGATAATTATAGAAGGTTTGAAGACCATAGGAAGCCATTTTTGTTTTCAGTTGGTACCTTGATCAAGAGCAATTCATCTAGATGAGAAGAGTGTCTGTTACCAGATGTTAGGGAAAATAGCTCCTTTTATGTTACAGTAAACATTTCAAGTTACACTTACCTAGAAGAATTTTCAGTTGATGAAAGTGATTTCTAATGTTAACAGAGTGTTTAGACTTGAATTTAATATCTGATTATTCTACCAGGCCTTTCGAGTCAATTAACGTTCTTATCTTACACAGGTACATTTGTGAATTTCAGAAATTTTTGTTTAATAATTTGGACTCAGAGACCTTAATGCAATTCATTTCCCTGAACACATTTACCTTCATTTTTAGAATTCTATTGAATTCTTCCTTTGAGGGATTTTTCATGAAAGTAGAACTGGGTAAGAGGACTTAAATATAATTTTTTGAAGACATAAAATAGTGCAGTTGGGGAAGCCGGGATGGCTCAGTGGGTTAAGCGCTCGCTTTGCAGCGCCGGGGACCAAGTATCGAATCCCAGCCCCGGCCCGTGTGGAACCATATGCTGAACTGGGAGCTCCCCCAGTTCAGTTCTCTCTCTGTCTCTGTATCTCTCTCTCTCTCTCTGTCAAAACTAATAAAATAAATAAATTTAAAAAATAAATTTATTAAAATAGTGCAGTTATTCTGAATCAATAAGTCTGAGCCACTGCTAGCTTGGACCTCCAACAGAATTCCCTCCCATTTCCTAGGCTTGGCTGTGCCCATTACTTGTGTGGCCTGTAATTTGGCTAACAAAGTTATACAGCTTAGCGCACATAACACTTTAAATGGCAAAGATCCTCATCAAATGTTTTACAAGCTCTCCTCATGAAATAAAAGTATTCTTGTAGCAATTGCTCTAATCTGCACAAACTGGTCTTCATACTCTCCTTGGGGAATAATTTAGCCTTTTTCCAGTTTTTTTTGTTTGTTTGTTTGTTTTGTTTTAAGTCTATGATTTTTATTTTAAAATAAAAGAATTTGTCAGAGGCCATCATAACAGATCAGCAATAGTGTTAACAGGGCTTTGCTGATTCAGTGAAGAAAGAAAATAAGCCTGTTTCCACATTTTAAGGCATAGACTAAACTTCAGTATCCTCTCTAGACTACTGTTTTATATATACCATCTCTATGGAAAAATCAAAAGGAAGCAAAATAAATACAATCTATGCATCACAAAATTACAGAATCAAAAGAAGGAAAAAGGAATGTAAATTTTAGGATAGGAAGGTCAAAGCCACTAATGAAATTCAGAATGACAGCAGGTCCCAAGGACCTTCTTTTGTAGAAGATTCTATGGTAGCACAGCTCCCTCAGAGTAAACACAGGTTTTATTTTTGAGAGAGAAACTTAGCAAATATCCTCAGTACTGTTCACGATAATTCATCAGTTAGAAACAAAACATTTTTCTTTCTATGGTAAGATTAGAAACAACTTCAGAATCTATCTGGGCTCTGGGAAGTTTTTAATGAAAATTGCTAAATATTAAAGTATGTATTTTAGTCTGCAATGTGTTGTAGAACAATGTTAGTAATTGTGTCATTCTTCAAAATCAAGGTGTTTTTTTTTTTCATTATGCACAGATTCTGAAGCCGTAAGTTTCCTCTGAAATACATATGATTGCTTCATGAGATGCGTTTTAATGTTTATAAAATATTTGTCATTCCTGCCACATGTACAGATTTTACACTTCTGGCTTCAATAAGTAAAAAACCTTAAAGATATTTAGTTGTCAATATTACTAACTTTCAAATTATGCATTCTTTTATGGTACCTTTCATGGATTTCAGGCTTGGCATATAATGGTGGTAATTAAATTTTTTCCTAGGAAGCAGCCAGCTAGACCACTGCTCCAGAAACATAACCTCAGCTTGCTACTTTCCTTCACGCATTTATTCTGTGTATGAGATGAGACTCCTCGAACTGCAAAGGCAGCGTTCTCAGGCCAAGCAACTGCTGATGGATTTTAGTAACTACAGAGCTGATGTTTTGAGTTTCAACCCTGACAGCACAAATCAGAGAAGTGACAGTGGAGGCACATCTTCCTGTATGAGTTGGTTGTGGATGACAATCCATCAAACTAAAATAATGGAAGAGGTGTTAGTTGTATAAAAATGAACCAAGTTGGCTTAGTTCAAAAGTATTTTGCAATATTCTAGGAATTACACCCTGTTTTTCCCTGAGATGTTTTGTGAACTACCCAAAAAATATATAATTAAAAACAGGATCGTGTGGGAAAAGATTTACTTTAGTAATGTCATTAATATATCTTTATAATTAAGCAATTCCGTCAGTCTTCTTAAGAAACAACGGAGCCCTCTCCTGCCTCCCCTCCTACTCTCCCCCCCCTCCTCCCCTCCCCTCAGGCAATCACCAAGCTATTGAGGGTGTCCATAGGTCTCTGTGTCTTTGTTACTTTCAGTTTTATAATCCACCTATAAGTGAGGTCATATGTTTCCTGCTTCTTTCAGTCTGACTTGCTTAATAAGATGGTCTCTAGGTCCATCCATGTTGTCACAAATGACTGTATTTCATCATTTCTTATCGCTGAGTAGTATTCCATTGTGTAAATGTACCACATCTTCTTTATCCAGTCATCTATCGAAGGGCATTTTGGTTGTTTCCATGTTCTGGCCACTGTGAACAGTGCTGCGATGAACATGCCGGTACAAACATCTTTAAAGATTAAGGTTTTCAGGTTTTTTGG
>PVKE010019367.1:0-28532 GCA_004027555.1 Craseonycteris thonglongyai | reverse complement strand
AGAGAGAGAGAGAGAGAGAGAGAGAGAGAGGGAGAGAGAGAGAACTGAACTGGGGGAGCTCCCAGTTTAGCATATGGTTCCGCACGGGCCGGGGCTGGGAGTCGATCCCCAGTCCCCAGCGCTGCAAAGTGAGCGCTTAACCCACTGAGCCATCCCAGCTTCCCCTTAGTGATTTTTAAGAAATTGTATGTTCTTGTGATGGTCAGTTTTTTGGTCTTTCTTCTCCAGCTGATGAGATTTTAGAGGGCAAAAGATGGTGTGCAATGTCATAGCCCCCAGCAAACTCGGCATAGCCTTTTATAGGTTACCTTTGCACAGTAAAAATTCTGATTTGAAGAGTGAGTGAGCCATTAAAGAACTTAGAGAGGAAGGTTGGAGGATTATAAGGTTCTCACTTGCACACTCTTGTTAATCCTTACCACCAACCACATAAGATAACCACAATGAGCGTGGCAGACTTGTGGAATTCACTATTAACTACAGAAATTTAATGCTACTGAATTGTATACAGTTGGTCCTTGAACAACATGGGTTTGAACAGTGGGAGTCCACTTATACACAGAACTGTTTTTAATAAACACTGCAAGTGTGTTTTTCTTATGACTTTCTTATTATTTTATTTTCTCTACCTTACTTTTTCTTAAGGATACAGTATGTAATGCATACAACATAGAATATATGTATTAATGGTTTATATTACTGGTAAGACTTTTCAGTCAACAGTAGGCTCTTAGTAGTGATGTTTGGGGGGAATAAAAAGTTATATTCAGATTTTCAACTATGTGGGGTGCCCCTATCTTCCATGTTGTTCAAGGGTCAACTATGCTTCCAAGTGGTTAAAATAATAATTATTAGGTTATTTATATTTGATCCCATTAAAAAAAGAGAAAAGTTTTGCCCTAGAATTAGAAAAATGAAAAATAAAAGAGGACAAACAATTTGGGAGAACTAGCAGGTAGGAGAGTTGTTTCAGGAAGGAAACGATGCCTCGCATTTACCCTGATTCTTTTCTGCAAACTTCAATCTAATTCTCTACTTTGTGACTCATGCTTCTTCAATAACTGAGAGGTTGGGATGGATTTGTCAAATTACCTTACAGACAAAATGATGGTGCGCTAAGCAGAGAAAACTGATGTCCTCCATTCCATTTTCTTGTACCATGTCCTCCATCAATCCTGAATTTCTAGGCATCACTTCCCAACTTTTAATAATGACTCCCAATGACAGAAACATTTCAACTATTTCAAGGGTTAACTATATTGCCACAAGTGATAACTGTGCTCTGTTACGATTACTCGGTATAGAAATGGCCATAATATTGCTCTTTAGCAAAATAGCAGAAAATGTGCATCTTACATTAATAGTACATTGGTGTATACATGTAATAGAATTGCACATATCCACACATATCCACTTATGAAATATTCATACAGCTATACGTGCATACACATTTCAGTTTTCTTTCTAAAGCAAGGATCTGTAATTTTCTAAAATTGCACTACATCATTACGTTTGCAACTGGGGCCCGTGTGCTTTCATATCTCACTGGGCAGGCACAAGGCAGGAGGTATGCTAGAGGCTGCTCTCACTGGAAACAGCCCAGCACTTAAAGCTAACCCTGAGATCAGCACCATCAGTGAGACATGTTACAGGACTGCATGGCAGCGCATCACAGAAAGTCAGAAACATATCAAAGCATTTGTCATTCTGGTGGCAGGAAATCAGCGGAAAGAATTTAGAGAATTGCAATCACACACAATAGTGTTATCACTGGGAACTGTAGCATTTGAATTATGTGCACACAAGCTTCTCTTTGTAAAAGAGTTCCTTTGGCAGGTACTGCTTATAAGCACTCAAGGGAAAGGGGGTTCTGGATAAAATCAAGTAGGGATCAGCTACATTAAGTTGGACAAATGCTATACAGTGCAAACAGCAAGATGGGAGTGGCTAAGGTGGGTGAAAATCAATGGTGAGCTATGAGTGCAGCTTGGCAGCACTGCAGGGGGATTTTCTCCCCTGGGAACATGACGGCTTAGGACTCCTGTTAATGGACATGCAGTCACTGTGGCTCCAGCATGGAATGCTCTCTGGTTTGTAGATTTGCAATCCTCAGCATCTATGACAGCGTGATGCACGTGTGGGAGGGGGTGGTGCAGAAGGGTGGTGGAAAGGGCTGTGGTTCTGACCCAACCTCTCTAATTGCCAGAATGATCCAAGCTCCAGGTGCAGATCGTTTACCAAGGGAACAGACCTTTTACCAAGGTGGCTCATAGTCTAGCAATTCTCTCCATACTTCCCAAGGTTGGCAGATAACCAACATATACAAGGAATTCTTTAAACACACAGATTCCTACACTCTACCATCCAGTCTGATTCAGAAGAGCTGGGTCAGAGCCCAAAACTCTTAAGAAGTTAAATTGGAAAATACATATATATTTCAAAGTCTCACTTTGGAATGTTCCCAATTGCATAACTATTTCTTAAATCATGTTTGATGATCACATGATTACCAAATTGTCAAAATAACTAGAATGAATTACCTCATAAAAGAATTTTCAACTCTCAACATATGTAGAATTTCTTCTAGTCATTTTAGGAATAGTAATGTAAAAGTGGTAAACTATCATTCTGCTTAGTTTTTAATGAGTGAATCCAGAAGTAATTTTACCTGCATTCATGTAACTCAGCCTATATACCAGGTCATACACTTTCCTCTGATATTATGTGGTTGAAAATGGTATGTAAATTGATCAAATAAATAAGATTCTTTTAAAAATACCTCCAAAACATAACTATAAACTTAGAAAATCCATGGATATTATGCAACGATAACATAAAATCCCAATACCATTTCCAAAAAGCTTATCAGCACCAAGAAATCCTCTGGGTAGGGAATTCTGTCAAGTTTCTAGTAATGCAAAATGGTATGAGATATGCCCCTGTCCCAGTTGCTGATAATCCTCTTTAGAAAACAGACTTTGAACATGAAAAGATAAATAATAAAATCACAAATTTTTTATACAACCTATTTCTTCACAGATCACCTTGATTCTGGCAAGAATCATCTTGGAAAAAAAAAAAATCAAGAAACATAGTGCAGACAGTTTAAGTTGGATCTTCAAAGGAAAAATTCAAAGGAAGTGAGAACTAATTTACTTTGCACTGAAGTGCTTGGATGGTTTTACTTGCAGTAATTTCTTAGGGTGAAGATCAGGGTTTTTAAACTGAAATAGTTATCATCTCCTGACAGACTTCAAGGAATTAAACACACACACACACACACACACACACATTATTTTGCATCCTTACATTAGTTTTCAATGCAGAGATGATGATGATGATGATGATGATGATGATTTTACAAATGATAAAACAGGGACTTGAAAAAGTTAGAACACATAGTGCGATAGACTATATTACTGTTCACCTTTACTTGGCCTTTTCTTTTTCAATCTAGATGTGGTAATATCACTTGCTTCACCCAATGAAATATGAGCAGAAATGATGTGTGTCATTTCTGGCAAAATCTTCAAGAGGCAGTGTATGATTCACTGTACCTTTTCTCTCTGACATGAGAATGTTCCAGATGGAGGCAGTCTGGGTACTGGAGTGAAGCCAATGTAGAATAGAGCCGATATTTGGGGATTGTTTGTTTCTGCAGCAAAACCTGTCCTGACTAATATACGTAGTAAATGACAAAAGTAGGATTCAAAGCCTAGTCTATTTAATCTCCAAGCTCGAGGCATAGAAGAAAGGTGCTTGGCACAAAGTAGGCACACCAGAAGTATTTGCTGAAGGAAGGAATGCCTAGCTGTTGCCCAGAACAGAACACAATACTTCAGACGTGATCTGATCCACATAAGAATCATTAGGAGTACAAACATTCTTTTTGCACTGAATACCTGTTAATGAAGCTTGGAGTGCATTAGCGTATTTGGTGGGTTGTTTTTTTTGTTGTTGTTGTTTTGTCAACCATTCTTATTTTTTTTAACAAAAATGTATTGTCTATCTAACATTAACAAAGTCCAGAGTGAGATGGCATGAGTGATACAAAAATAAAAGGTAAAAATATTTTCTTCCAGCTATTTCATTAGTGAGAGTCACACACACATAGCCAGCTGTCACCAGGCGATGCATAGGGGGTTAAAGATAGTGTATTGTTGAATGCAGGCTGATTGTGGAACTAGGTAGTCATGAGTTTCAGTCAGTTACTCTACAAAAATATGGTATCAACAATGAATTTGGGTGCTATGTTCACCTCTGCTCGTACAGATTAAAAAAATACCAGCCCCTGATGTCAAAGATCTCACAAACTAGTAGGAGAGACAAATTCATTAATGTGGAATTACAATAAGAGCTGTGATAAAGTTAAGCTAGGAAGCTATGGTTATATAGAGAAGAAATGTGAGATCAGCCTGCAAGAATCAAAGGAGAGTTTCTGGAGGAAATGACCCTTAAGTTGATTTCTAACTGATGAGCGAGTGTTTGCAAGATAAAGAAGGGAAAAGAGATATACTGGTGGAAAGAAGAAGTCAATTCAAGCTCCAGTGAACAGTGGGTGAAAAAGCCAGGCAGGTCACAAAGACAAAATAGTCTGAAAGAGCATGGCTTGTTTCAGGAAGTAGCATATTGTCTCAGTGAGTTTGAATTACCATAACAAAATAGCATAGACTAGGTGGCTTAACCAACAGTAATTATTTTCTCATAGTCACATTAGGAGATAGGGCTTCAACATATTAATTTTGAGGAAACACAAGCATTCCGTTCATAACATACACCATGGCTGGATAATAATATACAGTTTGAGGACTAGTGGAGAAAGAAAATTGAGAGGTAAGAAGTACAGAGTATAGAGAATACCCCTTCGATATGCTTCCAGCTCACAGTGAGTCCGCTGAGAATGTCCTAAGCACAGAAGGAAGTCCCTGATGGTCACACCTGTGCCATGTCCTTCTCCCATAAATCTAAAAATTAATTACTTTGTCCAAGCTAAGCCAATCAGAATAGTATTTCTGTAGTTTTGAAACAATGTGAGGGGCACAGAGCCTATGATTCTTTAAGCTGAGCCACATTAATAAAGCCTTGTAGAGAAAAAGATCCCACAAACAGTGAACAGTCAGTAGAATTATGAGTGGCAGCCCTGGCTAAGGTTTTTGAACTTCTGCGGTCATCCTCAGAGCTACTCTATCTAGTTCAGGTTCTTTGTGGCACTTGATTGTTTAATTCCTCCAATTCCATAAGCTCCTCTAATATCTTTCCAACAAACTACCCTCTTTTTTTCTTGAGTTAGCCAGAAGCTGTTTTTGTTCCTCGAAAGTAAAGTAATTTTCACAATTAGAGCTTATTACACTATGCTAGCATGTCTGGATTTTTACCCTCAAGAAAACAGAGAATCACTAAAGGGTTTAAGTAACATGATAAGACTTGTTTTGGAATGATCATACTTTCAGTAGTATGGAAGATGCGTAGATTAGAATTATAGAGATTGGTTTGAAGTTTCTTGTAATATTCTAAGCAAGAAATAATGAGGTCAGAAGGAATAGAAAATAAAATGAACGAATTTTAGAACTAGTAAGAAAGAAATAGAATCAACAAGGGCTTGGTGGTCAAATGAGTAAGAATTGGTGTGTTAGGCGTCAGAGATGTCTACAGAAAGTTGGGTTCCAGTGACTGAGAAGATATAAAATGCCATTCAATAAAGGAGAAGGGCTTGGGTAGACCATATGGTGAAGAGAAATATTAATCATTTATTTTGCAACATATGAGTATGTTACTGGTACTGATCAGACATATAAACAAAAGCCTCAGAAATTAGATATGCTGATTTAGAATTTAGGAGCAAAATTTGACCTCTAGACTTAGGGACCATCAACATGTAGGTTGTTCATGTTAGTGACCATTGGCAGTAGATAAGAACACTTACAGAGATGAAAAGAACTTTCAATAAGAAGAAAAAAGGGAAAAGAATGAAACCCTGGGGAAATGTCAACATTTAAGAGATAAGAGGAAGACAAGAGATAATATTGTCCTAAATACAAGGGAGCAGTGAGTTTCAAGAAGGAAAAAGACAGCACTGTCAAATGTCTTGAGTGGCTAAATAAGACAAAGTCTGAAAATTCAGTAACATTGATAAATTAGAAATTTATTGTTGACCATGGCAAAAGCAACAGTGTGAAACTGAAAAATATCGGAGTAAATTGAGGTGCGAAAGGTATAATAGCAAGTGCAGATCTATCCTTTTAGTTTAGGAAGGTTTGAAATTATATTTTTAAGGGGAAAGATGTTGGCTAGGGACAACTAGAATGGCTGGAAGTGAGGCTGGAGATCTTAAAAGAATAGTGACTACAATGAGTACAAATGCATGTCCCTCTCCATTAGTGTTAGGTCAAGCAGGTAGAAAATTGAAATGACCCTGGATTGGGATTTTTCCAGGTGCGTATGCAGAAGAATGAGGAGAAATGAAATTGAGAGTGTTATGCAAGAGTGTAAGTAGTTGAAAAGATGTATCTTGGTTTTTGAACAGCATGAAGAAGAAAATAAGACAAGATGAGATGGAGAAATTGGATATGGGTTGGAGGAGTCAAGCAGCTTAGTGCTTTTGATGTTAAAAAGATATGCATCGATAAGACAATGTGCTCAGATATTGGAATTTAAGGGTTCAGAGATGGAGCAATTCCAATTGATAACAAAATCTGGGATGTGTGATCAAGAATGTAGGATAGAGGGAATGCTGGGATAGCTCAGCAGTTGAGCACTTGCCTCGCAATCAGGAGGTCCAGGGTTCAATTCTCAGCCCTGGCCTGTGCAAACCCATATGCTGAACTTTGGGCACAACTGGCAACCACCAGGATGGCACAGTGGCACAGGTTCTCACCTCTCATGTGGGAGGCCCGCAGTTTGGTTCCTTCCCTGCGTGGCCCCACATCCACCTGTGTGAAATGAAACCTTGTCATAACTAATGATGTACAACTATGGAGATTGCTCTGGGCCCTCCCCTTCCTCTCTTTCTCTCTCTCTCACACACATACTCTCTCTCAAAGAATAGAATATATATATTTTCTATTTAGTTAGTTTTTATTTTTTTAACTTTATTTATTTATTTTAAAATTTATTTTTTATTTTTTGTTAAATTTATTGGGGTGACATTAATTGATATTAATTACATTGTTTCCAAGTGTACAATTCTACATTACATTGTCTATGCATTGCATTATGTGCTCACCACCCAGAATCCACTTACTTTCCATCACTGTATGTTTGATTCCCCCTCCCCACCCCACCCCACCTCCACCTCCCCTCTTACCCTCAGGTAACCACTAAACTATTGACTGTGTCCATGAGTGTTTCTTTGGTCCTTTCAGTTTTATATTCCACCTATAAGTGAGGTCACATGTTTCTTGATTCTTTCACTCTGACTTATTTTGCTTAATAAGATGTTTTCAAGGTCCATCCATGTTGTCACAAATTGCTGTATTTCACCTTTTCTTATTGCTGAGTAGTATTCTATTGTATAAATGTACCACAACTTCTTTATCCAGTCATCTATCAGAGGACATTTTGGTTGATTCCACGACTTGGCCACCGTGAACAGTGCTGCAATGAACATTGGGGTACATGTATCTTTGCGGATTAAGGTTTTCAGGTTTTCAGGTTTTTTGGGGAGATACCCAGTAGAGGGGTTGCTGGGTCATATGACAATTCCCTTCCTAATTTTTTGAGGGATCTCCACACTGCCTTCCACAGTGTTGTACCAATTTGGTTGTACCAAATTTGTTGTGCTAATTTACATTCCCACCAGCAGTGTATGAGGGTACCTTTTTGTCCACAGCTTCTCTAGCACTTGTTATTCCTTGTCTTGTTGATTATACATTCTAACAGATGTGAGGTGGTATCTCATTGTGGTTTTAATTTGCATTTCTCTAATTGCTAGTGATGTTGAGCATTATTTCTTTTTTTGACAGAGAGAGAGATACAGAGATAGAGAGAGAACTGAACTGGGGGAACTCCCCAGTTCAGTATATGGGTCCGCATGGGCAGGGGCAGGGGCCGGGATTCCATCCTCGGTCCCCAGCACTGCAAAGTGAGCGCTTAACCCACTAAGCCATCCCAGCTTCCCCGAGCATTTTTTCATGTATCTATTGGCTGTATGTTTTCAGGAGAGAAGTGCCTGTTTAGGTCTTCTGCCCATTTTTTAACTGGATCATTCGTTTTTTTTGTTGTTGAGTTGTATGAGTTCTTTATACATTTTAGATATTAGCTCCTTATCAGAGGCTTTGTTTGCAAATATTTCTCCCATTCGGTTGGTTTCCTTTTTACTTTGTTGACGGTGTCCTTTGCTGTGTAGAAGCTTTTTAGTTTGATATAGTCCCATTCATTTATTTTTGCTTTTACTTTCCTTGCCTTTGGGGTCAAGTTCATAAAGTGCTCTCTGAGCCCAAGGTCTATTAGTTTAGTGCTGATACCTTCTTCTATGCACCTTATAGTTTCAAATCTTATGGGGAGGTCCTTAATCCACTTTGAGTTAATGTTGGTATATGGTGACAGTTCACAGTCCAGATTCATTCTTTTGCATGTGGTTTTCCAACTTTCCTAGCACCATTTACTGAAGAGGCTTTCTTTTCCCCATTGTATATTTTTTGCTCCTTTGTCAAAGATTGTCCGTATATTTGTGGGTTTATTTCTGGGTTTTCAATTCTGTTCCATTGGTCTGTATGTCTGTTTTTAGAATATATTTTTAAAAAGAAAAAACCAAAAAAAGAGTATGGAATAGAAAAAGTAGGTAACTGGTGAAGATTAAAGATCTGTGAGGCTGGGATACTTGAGCATGTTTACATGCTAATGAGAAGAATCCATTAGAGAGGAAACATGTGAAATACTCAGGATAGTCTGAGGGAGGGACTACTTCCAATGATGTAGTTAGAAATTGTAGAGTAGTCTGAGACAAGAAACAGTGGAACAATTACCTTAGATTTAAAGGGATGAGAAAAGGAAGCAATTGTTAGAATCTGAAGGAGTGGGCTATTTTGAGAGAGCAATGACTTTGCTCAAAAGAAACAGCCAACCCAAGAAGACTTGGGAAGAAGTCAGAGAGAAAAATAATCCTACCTCATACTCCTCACTTTCTCAGATCTCCTGCTGGGGCTTCCATTGGCCAACCACAGTAGACAATAAGTAGAAGGCAAAGAAGTTCACTGATATAGTTCATACAGACTCTAGCCTCTCCCAGCACAAGCAAGGTGGAGAAAGGCGAAAGGTGTGTCTGAAGAGACAAACAGAGCTGTCCAGCAGAGGTTAGAGACAGAGCCTAGAGCAGGGCAAATGGAGAGTGCAGACTTTTGACAACATGGGAGGGAATGAGCTCCAAGTCTTAGCTAGATGAACGGTACATAAATAGGACACATAAGTTCTTTATTATGAGAAGAGAGGACTAACAGAGACTGGGTTATATTAGCAGATTGTTTGATGGTTTCCATTCTGTCTATGAAGCAGAGGTAATCAGCTGAGGTGGAGTTGGGGGAGAGACGAGAATGATGAAAGGTTTGGTGTTATCAGTAGGGAACAAAGAATTGTAGCAGGATTGTTAAACCACATTGAGGGTCCCTTGGAGTTATGTATGATCATGAACTTAGGGTGAAATTAATCTACCTTTTGTGTGATTTTTTCTCTAGTGTTGTTTAATTATTCATATTCAAGTATGGAGAAAGCAGGTCATTAGGCTTCATGGATTGAATTGTTGCCAATTGCAGGCAAGGGAATTTTCAAATGACGAACCATAAATTTAAGCTGCAAAGGGAGTAGAGTGAAGGCAGGAGGGGATTGATACACATGGAACAAGTGGAGGAGTTGATAGAGGACTGGGTGCTCTGATAAGGTACACTTGAACGAACTAGCTAGCTAGATGACAAGTTGTGGGGAAGTGCAGTGTGCTTGAATGTATGGTTTTGAAGGTTGTATTGGTTTGTACCCTTTCACTTCTGAGTAATAGAAACTAAACTCAAACTAGCTTAAAATAAAAAAGAAATTTATTGGCCCATAAAGGTCCAAGGGAAGAGACAGCTTCAGATATACCTGGATTCATGGGTTTGGAAGACACTATCGGGGGGCTCTCTTTCTTTATTTCCTAAGATTTCTTAGAGGTTTCTATTCTTTATTTTCTCCTGCAACAGGCAGATCTTCTCAAAATGGTTTCATGTAGAAAAGCAGCTATTGGCAGCTCTAAGCTCACCTGTTGGCTTCTGGTGATCCTTTAGGAAGAGGTACTTTTCCATTGTCAACAGACTAAAATTTTTGAAAGGACTGAGACTGACCTTTCGTGGGTCTCAGCCCATTCTTTGAGCACTATGTGCACTGGGCAGTATGCCAACTGTCTTATATTTATAATATTATTTCATCTTCATGACAACTCCTGTGAAGTACTGAAGTGGCTGGTCATTGGTTGCACCTCCACTGACCATTCCCTTTCCCCTTTCTTAATAGGGCCCAGATTTTCTCTGGGGAAATAGGGGGTCCCCATTTTTAGCAAAATTGTAAAGAGTGACAGATTTCACTCTCAGAAGCAAGTACAGGCCCTGCATATAGACTGGTTTAAGTTAATGAGTTCCCTATATATCTCTTCCATAAGATTTATTAGTGTATAGTGCTTTTTAACTCATGTACACATACTTTAGAAGCTTTATACTATATAAGTAAAAAGAAGTAAAATTCCCTTTAAAATAACATGTATTCATTTTTTTCCCCCACTATACAATTATGTTCATTGTAGAAAATATAAATGGTCCTTATACCATTTGTAGTTGGACTAAGTAGTTATGGTCATTTCTGTAAAAGTTGAGCATCAAGTCTTTGACCAGAAGAAAAATTCTTTGTTATGGATTGTTACATGGAAAACTCAGCTTGACTTTGACATTTTCAATTCATGTTACCTAACTTAGGAGGAGTCATGACAAAAACAAGGATTATTTGTAGTAAAGCAGTCTCTCAATCTCTCTTTCTGTTTCTTTCTCATATGATCTCCTTAGATTTGTGTTTATAGCATTTTACTTAGGCTAACAAGATGTACCGTTTTAAATGGGACAGAAAACAATGGTACTGTCTTGTTTCAAATGGTACATCTGGCCCGCCTACTGACGCCTTAAATTTATCCCCAGTGAGACTAGGCTGACGATATGTACCGTTTGAAGCAGGACAGTGCTGTTGTTTTCTGACCCATTTAACACGGGCCATCTGGTCAGCCTTATTTTACACAAAACAAGTTAAGCGGTAGTCCTTAAAAAAAAAAAAAAGTTTTTTATTGTTTTTGCCTACAATTTATTCACAAACAAAAACAAACAAACAAAACAAAACATTTACCAAGGAGCAATGAGATGAATCTCTGTGCTTATGGCTGAGAACCTGTGATGCTATTTGTCACAAAAATAGAGAGAGAAGTAGAAGAATAAATAAGCATGTCTGAGTTTGTTTATATGGTTTCACATATTTAACCACACAAATCTAACTCATTACAATAAATTTATGAAGATGAACAAAACAAAACATAAAAAAGACCTTAGAAAGTCATAATAAACCATAAACACAGTGCTGCTGAAACTTAGCACCACCACAGTCTCAACTCTGACTTGGATGTAACACAAATGTTTTAAATTGCACTGGGTGGAGGCTGTGGCAGGAAGGAAGCATCGGATATTGCTGGAACATATCTTTGTTTGAGCAACAGCTAATGAGAAAGGTCACCATTATGCTTTGCTTTCAAACACTGTGTCTGTTTTGAAATTAGTACTGAACATTTCATCACAAATGCTAGTTAATAATCATTGAGGTTCACACTTCTGTAGTAGTAACCTTTTCTCTCAGTGGAGAATAAAAACCAAAACTTATGTTCTCACCACTGTTTTGATCAGAATATGTCAGTAAAAGATAAACTGGCTTCTTATTTATGGGCCCCGGGTTGCTGTTTTTTTAATAAAATTTCAATGAGTAAATTTAAAGGAAATTTTGCCTTTGGAATTTTTCCCCTGCAGTTTTAGTGCTATCTGTACTCTTGTTAAACTCATTGCCAGAGTGTGAGGTGCCAGGCTTTCTGGAGTTCGCTTCCTAACATTTTATTACATTTGTTTAGTGAATCAAGTCAGTGGCACTGAGATCCCAAAAGAGAGCGTAACTTTTCCTCTGCACAACGTGTCATTCTGACAAATGTAGTAAACTTGAGAAGGCCACCACCCAGGAAAGGCTGACTTACAGCAAACCCAGTACAAGCAGTAATAGCAGACATTTCTGCCACCACTTTGGGAGACAGAGAGAGGAATCTAGTAAATCTCTCCGTTGATATTTTTGGTTTTCCCTGTTGGCTAGGCTGCTGTATTCCCATGTCCACTGCACGTTCCACTGTGGGAGCCTGGAGCTCTCAGAATAAACTTTGGGAAAGGCTGGGTCCACCCTCTGGGGATAAGGGAGCCAGAGGGAGGAAGGGGAGGGGGGAAAGGGAAAGGGAAGGGGACGGCTGTCTTCCTGTGTTTGGATGACCTTTCCTTGTGTTTATCTGGACGGCCTGGACGGCCACACTGTGTTTGGTGCCAGGCTGCCATGTTGCCCCATGTGATCCCTTTCTTAACTTGATGTGGGTAAAGGAACTTTGCTTTTGCTGGAAAGATTAGATTTAAATCTCTGAGTGAGAAGGGGGAGATGCGAGAGTCAGCTAGAGTGAGTGACTACAGAAAGAAGGCTTACAAATAGACCCATTATGCCTGTGTCTAATGGATTCCGGAAGGGAAAGATCTAGGGGACCCTGGGATAAGTCCATAGGTTGAATGCTTGCCTTGCAACCATGAGGTCTGGGGATCAAACGAATCCCGGCCCTGGCCCGTGCAAACCCATAGGCTGAACTGTGGCGCAACTGGTAACTGCTGAGATGGTGGTGAAGGTTCTCACCTCCCATGCAGGAGGCCCCGATTCGGTTCCCACCCCATGCAGCCCCACATCCACCTGTGTGGAATAAAAACATGCCGTAATGATGTACAACTATGGAGACTGCTCTGGGCCCTCCCCCTTTCTCTCTTTCTTCCTCTCTCACCTTCTCTCAAAGACAATGAAATAAATCTTAAAAACAAAAGACAGAGAGATCTAGGTCTCTCTTGGGGCCATCTGAAGAAGGGCCCACCTGTATTTCTGCTCTCCTGAGAATTAGACTAGAGGTTGCCTTCCTTGTCCTAAATCCTTATTATTTAGCATCATGCCCATACCTCTGGGTATTCCATAAATATTTCTTGGATGAGTAAATAAAAGAATGAGTGAATGAGGAGTCATGGAGAGGTGAGTAGGCAGCAGGTGGCAGGGCACCTATGTAGCTCATTTATTTGCCTCTCTCTGCTCTAAGGGCCCTGTGTAACCACACTTCAAAGGAACCAGTTTCAATCCTCCCTGCCTCACATTCCGAATGGCTGAATCACTTGTTTCTTGGGTGGCTGAGACTAACTCCTCTGGTTTCCACCTTTCTTTCCATTTCAGGGTTGATCTGTCACCCTGGCTTGGCCTTAACTTAAATGTTATTTCCCCAGAGAGCTATCCTTTAATTTTGTCATTGTCCTCCATCTACAGTAGATGGCCCTAATATACCTCTTATGGAACTCCATTTTCTTCATAGCACTTAATACAATTTCTAATTGTATTCACATGTGTGATAATCCACCCTATGCTTTTCTCCACTAGCTCACACAATCTTTTTTTTTTCTAATTGATTTTTGACAGAGAGAAACAGAGACAGAGAGAAGGGGGAGGGCCCAGAGCCGTCTCCATAGTTGACATTAGTTTTCCATATAGTTTCACTCCACAGGTGGGCACAGGGCTGTGCAGGGCAGGAACTGGGCCAGGAGCCTCCCACATAGGTCCCGGCAAGAACTGAACTGGGGGCACACCCCACTTCAGCATATGGGTCCACATGGGCCAGGGCCGGGATTCGATCCTCAGTCCTCGGGGCTTCAAAGTGAGCGCTTAACCCGCTGAGCCATCCCAGCTTTCCCATCTCACGCAATCTTTAAAGACAGAAGACCATGTTTATTTTTTCACCACTGTATCCTCAGCACCTAGCAAAGTACCTGACATACGTAGTAAGCATTCAGCAAATGTGTGGTACATGAATGAATGAGCAGATTAGTGAATAAATTATATTTGCAAGGAGAATTCATATGAGGTAATGAGTGGAGATGGGGGATAAAGGTCAGAGTCCAAAACCCCTATCCCAATTGGACCATGGACACTTCATGAGTTTGAGATTCTGGAAGAGGATGAAGTGATTATTAGTAATTATTAGCAATGTGCGTTCTATCTTTGGGAGTGAGCAAGCACTTGGGATTCCTGGGAATACAAAGAATTATCTGCTCTGTGTCCCAAATAACAACTTCTTTCACTTTTTCAATAATATTAATAGAATTATTCTTGGTCATCAAGTATCCAAGCCTTGGAAGGACTCTTGACTTTTCCCTTTAGCTCACACCACACAGCTTCACAATGTTTCTTGCTAGTGTCTTCCACTCTGTTCCCATGAGCATCAGTTGATCCAGTGTAATAGTTAAGTTTCTTTCTCTTGCAAGTTATAAAAATTCAACTCTAAACAAAAACTAGGAAGGTATTGGATCCTGTATCTGGGAAGTGGATTGGGAGCAGCTGACTTTAGACATGTCTAAACCCAGGAACCAGGTGACGGATTGCTCAGGATTCCCCCTTTCTTGTCATCTCCCTGCTTATCTTAAAATGGATGACAGCTATGACCCCTGGTTTACAACCTCCTCATTACACTGGAGAAGACTGATTGGACCCGTATGACCCTTCCTGAATCAGACCCTGGTGAGGTAGGGAGGGTTGGGGACAAGATCTGGCCAGGGTACCGTGCTCACCCTTGTGGCCCTTGTGTGGTGACGGCATAATCACAGAAAGAGTTTCTGAAGGAAAAAGGGAGATTGTGTTTCCTGCATGAGCCATGGAACTGGTTCTAGATAATCAAGAATAATGCGATGTCTTCCTGCTGTGTGCCAGGTGCGGTGGGTAGGCTCTTTACGCACATAGGCAGGATCCACAAGGCAAATGAGGATGCGCGAGGGAATCAGATGTTTCAGTCCAATTCCTACCTCACTTTTTTACCTGCTATTTTATTTTGGACAAGTTAACCTAAATCTAATTTTTTCATGCTAAAACACTGGTGTGTGACATTCGATGGAAGATTATTCAGCCTTACAAAGGCAGAAAATTCTGACTAATGTTACAGCATGGATGGACCTTGAAGACATTGGGTTAAATGAAATAAGGCAGATGCAAAAAGACTTGTACTGTATGATTCCACTTACATAAAGCGGCTAGAGTAATAAAATGCATAGAGACACAAAGTGGAAGGGTGGTTGCCAGGGGCTGGGGGCTGGGAATGGGTGTCATGTCTTGTTTTGTTTTTAAAGATTTATTTTACTGTTTTTGACAGAGATGGAGAGAGACAGAGAGAGAGAGAAGGGGGAAGGCCCAGAGCAGTCTCCATAGTTAAACGTCATCAGTTTTGACATGGTTTTGTTCCACACAGGTGGGCGGGAGCCGAGCAGGGTGAAAACTGGGCTGCCTCCCCCCCACCACGGGAGGCATGCCCCCTCGAGCCAGGGGCCGAATGGGGGGAGGGGAAGGGGTTAGAACCAAACTGAAGGCCTCCTGCATGGGAAGCACACCCCAGTTCAGCATGTGGGTCCACATGGGCTGAGGCCAGAATTTGATCCTCGGTCCCCGGGGCTGCAAAACGAGTGCTCAACCCACTGAGCCATCCCGGCTTCCCGGGTATCATGTCTTAATGGATATGGATTTTAGATTTGGGAAGACAAAAAATGTTCTGGAGATGGATGGTGGTGATGACTGCACCACAATGTGAATGTACTTAATGCCACTGAACTGTCTACTTAAAAATGGGTACAATGGTATATCTATGTCATGCATGTTTTAACACAATAAAACATTGATGCAAGGATAAATGGGACAACAGGAATAAATGTGAAGCCTGATTATTCTCATCATAACCCTCAGAACAAGCTGCTGTTTACATTTTCGTTTCTGATTAAATGGAGACTGGGAGGTTAAGTAACTGGTCCAAGTCCACCCAGCTAGCAAGTGGCAGGTCCAGACTCAACCCTAGTGCTTGACCCCTGGTCCCTGCTGTTTCCCATTACTCCATGTTACTTTCCAGCACATTGCTTCCTAGCCACTATTGCTTGATTTATATATATATATATATATATATATATATATATATATATATATATATTTTTTTTTTTTTTTTTTTTTAAACCTAACTGGGGGCCTCACCGCATTCAGGATGCACACCCCAGTTCAGCATATGGGTCCACACAGGCCGGGGCTGGGATTCGATCCTTGGTCCCCAGGGCTTCAAAGTGAGCGCGTAACCTGCTGAGTCATCCCAGCTTCCCCTGATTAATATTTTTTTAAACATATTAATTTTATTGTTTTGAGAGAAGGTGTGAGAGAGAGAAAAAGAGAGGTGATGGGGAGGGCCCAGAGCAGTCTCCATCGTTGAGTATCTCAGTGGTTGCCAGTTGTGCAGCAGTTCAGCATATGAGTCTGCATGGACTGGCACTGGGATTCGATCCCTGGACCCTGTGGTTGCAAGGCAAACCTGCTGAGCCATCCCGGCACCCCCAGATTAACATTTTTAAATGCTGCTTTGGTTATGTCAAGTTCCTGCTGAACAAAAGTTTAAGTGGTTTACTCCTGGTCTTAAGTCCAAATACCTCTTCCTGGCACAATTGTCTTTACAGTCTGGCCCTAACTACTTTCATAGCCTCATCTCAAGGTGAAGGTCCTGCTTTAACCTGCTCTGTGTTAAATATGTCCACAGCCTATGCTGGTTCTCCTGTTGGGACACTGTTGAAACTCTATTCATCTTTCAATGCTCAGCTCAAGACCCAACTCCTCCCGGAAGCCTCACCTAAACTGAAAGGGAGACATGGTCCCTTGCCTGCTGCAGTGTTTATTATTTGATGGCAACACATAATATAATACGTCATTAAACTTATAACTTCAGTGGTTCATGTCCTATCTCCACAGCAGACTATCAGCTCATGGAGAGCAGGGATTGACTTGGTTACTTCTTTAACTGTCTCTCAATGCCAGATGAGCACTTTGCACTGAGCAGCAACTTGATCATTTCTCAATGATGCTGATGCAGGAAATATGATTAATGATGACTAATTCTCCCAACCACGACTTGAATTGATGAAAAGCGCGTATGAATGTTATTTTCTTTCTTGCTAGCGAAGATACTGGAACTTTTCCTTGTACTTTTAGGTCAGTTTGGGACATAATGTTTCCTACTCAGCATGGAAATAAAAAGATTGAGCCTGGTTAAAAAATTGATCTGCTGGTGGGCCTATGTGAGAAGTAGATGTCTCTTGCTGATAAAATTCTGAGAAACAGAAGCAGTCAAAAGTATTTGTGAAACAACCAGAGACAAGGCAGTGTTTTGTTTTTGTTATTTTTTTTTGTTTTTTTCCTTGAGCACATCTCAAAAAATATAAAAGGTCATTTGAGGTTCTGCAAATAGTGCCGACTGTGCAAATACTTCAGTCCCTACATAGGTATTGGAAATGTTAATTATGGTGTCTACAAGTAGTGCATACACTTTTCTAAGTGACACTCTGCCTTACCTCCAGCCCCTGCTTAAATGCTTGTGTTCTGTGGACCTCATGAAGGATGTGCAGATGTTTCCTAGTAAGAGAATCAAGGTCAAGACTCTGGAAATAGTAGCCAGAGCTGATATTTAGCCAGAATACCCTAAGGCTGTAGTTCTGAGTGGTCTCGGGGTATATACTGGTTGGTGGGTTCCTGTTCTTTCAATATTTTGAACCTCACCCTTGGGCAAAGGGAACAGCATTGGAAGTTCAGGCAGTTCCCTGTGGTAGGAGCAGAGAGTACCAATGAGAGAATGACAGAGATGAGGCAAGAAACACAGGTTAGGTAAGGACCAGAACTAAAGGCAATTTAGATCAACCATTTGCACAGATAAACTATAGAAAATTGTTGAGAAGTACTATGAGTAGATGTATATTTTTAAGAGGTGAGAGAAACTAGTTGCTTGGCTTTGAAATGGACTAGATGAGCAATGATGAAGATTTAAATCAAGAACCTGGCAGTGCTAATGGATAGGAGAAGGGTGTAAGAGACATAGGCTTAGGTAAAATTGACTGGATTTATGATTGGAAAGACAGAGCCGGTGTTAAAAGGAGTCAAAATCTCAAATGTGAATTTTCTAATTGGTGGTATGTGCCAAGAATACACTGATGTTCATGTTTATTTTCACTGTCTTTCCTCAAAGTTCAGGGAATAGATTGTGGTTGATCATACACAAGATACATGAGCAGATCATTTGAATGTGAGGTTGTTGGCAACTGTTGAAAAATGCAGTCAGCCCATCTGACCCACACATGGGTCTGGTGAGAGTCTAGATTGGAACAATAACTCTTTTAAAATTGCCTGAGTCCAGCTTGCCACACCTGAGGGAGATTTGGAGAATGTTCTGAAGGTTGAGGGGAACTAGGAAAACAGCGACCAGATGCCTTTCACAAAGCCATTTCTTGAGCAACACGCCTGGCATCATGCCTTCCCTGCAGTAGTTGAGCCCTGGATGTGGTCAGGAATTATCATGCTCCTTCGAGTCGGTCACCACCTATAAGGCATCAGGCTGCAAGCACTGTGGTGGGAATGGGGAGAATTCCAAGAATCTGAGAAGCCCCACGGGAGAACATCTGAGTTATTTCCCCCAGGAAAGAACAGAGAATCTCCCAGCTGAAGCCTGGGTGCACAGAGGGGGAAACTGTAAAAGGGTGGCTTCTGATGTCCATGGTCATATCGTGATATCTGTGGTCACATCCACCCATGATCATATCCCTTAGGACCACTTTCCTTAATAGTGCTTCACTTTGCTTGTGTAAGTAAAGGAAACTATAATAAATCCCTAAGCAATCTGAAACGTTAGTAGATTTTTATATTTCATCTGGATTTTAGGTCTTCAATTTTTTTAACTCAGGATTTTATTTATTTATTTATTTTAAAGAATATTTATGCACTTTAATTTTTTTTTGAACTGAACTGGGGGCCTCACCGCATTGGGGAAGCACACCCCAGTTCAGCACGAGGGTCCGCCTGGGCTGGAGCCGGGACTCGATCCTCGGTCCTCGGGGCTTCAAAGCGAGCGCTCAACCCCCTGAGCCATCCCAGCTTTCCCAGGATTTTATTTTGAAGAACCTATCTTCAAAGATAGCAGCAATTTCTCCTCATAATGAGGACTACAAGATTATGGTATGGTATCCTTACAGTTTTAAAAGTAAACTATTCTTTGGACCTGCAAAGAAGTATTCAGATGTCGTAACCTGAAAATAACCTCAGAACTTTCCCACACTCAAACAGATCCCTAAATTGCCAAATGGATATGTACTAACATTTCCACATCTCCCCTGGGAATGGATCTGAGAATGCTTAGAACCAAAGAAAATATACACAAACTTGACAAATAGGAGTTTACACCAAAAGTGCTCTCCTGTGGCAAGGGAAGTATCTTAAATATAATGTGATTTTATATACACACATGTCATTATTATATAATACAAAGATCAGTTGTAATTTAGCTTTCTTGCCCACAGCTTAACATTTTTATTTTATTAAGATGTTTACTATAAGAACAAAACGACAAAAAAGCTGAACCTCTATTTATTTATTTGCAAATATTCATATTTGGTAAATAGGAAACACAATACTTCTAGTCTATCTTTACTGAAAGGAAGACAAAGAAATAAAAATGTCTTCATTTCTTTTTCCCCTCTCTCCATCTGTTATGCTTGGTTTAGCCACACCCAATCCCGGAGTGAGCTCAACCAAATTCTTCAGGCCTGCTCCCGAGCTGCTGAGCATTTGAAAAAATCCTGCAAACTGCACATGGATTCTGTGTTGTTGTTTTTTCCTTCCTCATTTGCAGGACAATCTGATAAGCTAGCTCTTCTGCTTCCATAACAATTATTTCATACCTTTACTCTCCTCCAACATCTGATCTTTTCCTCCATGCCTTACAGTGAATAGATGGCTTTGGATAACCTTTCATATAGAAAATATAGCAAGTTATGACCAAAGACCCTAAAGCGATTTTAGAATGGAACATACAGCAATTATACAGGTTGTCCATGAAACTAAATACACAGGAATAACCGAGAACATTGAAAAAACAGAATAACAAGGGCAACATCATCCTCCCAGTTATCAACAGACTACAAGCACCATAATTAAATAAGGTGGAATTGTTGCTGGAATAAGTATTACACATCAATGGCATGGAACAGAGACTACATATAAGAACACAAAATAAAATAAAATTGGCATTTCAAACCACTCAGAAATGACAGACTACTTCACAAATGGTATTGGAAAAATAGGCTCTCCATTTAGAAAAAAAATAAAGTTTTTTTCTCTACTTCTCACCAGTTCAAAAAAAAAAATTGGTTAAGTTTTAGAAGGTATATGTTATGTACAAAACAAAATTATAAAACCAAATGGAAATATGGGAAGTGCTTATGATTTTCAGAATGGGAAAGTCTTCACAAAGCAAGACTTGACACCAAGAAATAAACAACCATAAAAAAATGAGAGTGACTATCATTCAGCATAAACACTGACCTAGCCTTTAGGGACTTTAAGGTTGTCACACTGGTAATAGCTATCAAAATGCTCCCATCTATTAATTTCCAAGATTCTTTTCCTTAAAAGTATTCATGTGTATACACAGATCTTCAGTGTAGTACTTTTGAAAAGAGTAAAAAGATAGAAACATTTTCACTGCCCCACAAAAAAGAAAAGTTTTAAATAAATCATACCACATTCGTTAATAGAAAGCTACAAACCTTTTTAAAGAATGAAGTGGGGGAAAGCTGGAATGGCTCGCCGAATTGAACACTTGTTTTGCAGCCCTGGGGTCCGAGGATTGAATCCCAGCCCCGGTCTGTGTGGACCCATATGCTGAACTGGGCTAGTTTAGCTCTCACCGGGGTGAGCCCCTTGTGTGTGGGGGGGTCTGGTTCTGCTCCCGCCCCAGCTGTGTTGAGGCCCCTGACTTGCAGGGACGTGCCTCCCCTGTGGGAGGCCCTCAGCCAGTTCCCACCCTGCGCAGCCCTGAGCCCACCTGTGGAATGAAACTATGAAGAAAACTAATGACGTGCAACTGTGGAGACTGCTATGGGCCCTCCTTGTTCTTTCTCTCTCTGTCTCTCTTTCTGTATCAAAAACAATACAAATAAATATATTTTTAAAGATGAACAAAAAAGAATGAGGTGGATAATAACATAAAGTAATATAAAACTACCTTCTACAAAGAAATAGAGAAAAAAATCAAGTTTCATAGCAGTAGAGTGTATGATCACATTTACAAAAAACAAAACCCCCCAAACAACCATGTGTTTGTACATACATATGTAAATGAACAGAAAGGTGTTCAAAAGAAATACATCAAATTGTTCATTCTTAATGCTCCCCTGAGTTGGGAAATGAGGTTTGGAAAGATGGCAGGTAAGAAGGAGAAATTTTAGCCTTTATAAACTGTAGTCCCCTCTGCCTTATTTGAATTTTTTACATTGAACATATAATCTAGTACATGCTTATAATTTAATTAAAAATGGAATACTAGAAGAAAATAGAAATTATCAGACTCCATTGCACATAGTCAAGGCAAACCTTGTTTTATTACATTTGTGTTTTCTGAAACACTTGTTTCAACTGTCTGTCTGTGTAGAAAATACATGCCAAGTCAAAGCATGAAATATATTTCTTTCTGGGAGTTGCATTTAAATAAAAATGATTTAAGTAATTGTACTCTCCTGAATTCTTTTCATCAGCTTTCATCTCTAGTAGGCTCTAGTATCTTCCATCTCTGAAAGTTCTCCCTGCGCTTCACATGTCTATCTGTCCATCCTGCCCTTGTCTTCTTGACTCAGGTTTCTGAAAGAGTGGTCTACACTGGAAGATTCCACTCATGTGCTTCCCAGCCAGTTCTCAACTGTCCCCACTCTGGTTCTATCCCCAATCTCCTACCATAGGAGATTGTGATGGTCTTGTATGGTCCCCCATAACATCCAAGTGGAGAGATCTTTTGCAGACCATCACCATATTTGATTGATGTCTCAGCAATATTCTACACTAAGGGTGGGGTACTTCCTCCCTCCTCACGTACATTCTCTTCTCTGGGCTTTTATGAGAAAGTATTCGCTCCCGGTTTTCCTTCTGCCTCTCTGCTTACTCCTCAGTTTCCCTTGGTGGCTTCTCATTTGTGGGCCACCTGACTCCTAAATGTTGGAGTCTTTAGGGGCTGTTCCTGAGTCCCCTTCTGTCCTCACACTCTACTCCCTCTCTAGACAATCCCGACCATTCTCATGGGACTGTAACAATCTGCGTTGTTCCCCCACTCTATACCTACGCAGCTTTTACACACAGTGCCTAATTAGTGATCAATGAGTTAATGAATAAATGAGCAAAGGTCTCCTGACTTCTGATTGTATTCATTAATTCTTGTTGCCGTCAAATCTTGTATGTGTGTGTTTAATTGTTTTAAAATCATTATGAAAGGGGGAAGTGCTCCTGAATTTAGGAGTGTAATTTTAAACAACATTCCTAGGCAAAAGCACATTAAGGAGAACTGCCAAATCTAGCACTTGTTTAATTACAAGCACTTGTTTAATGACTCCCTATTAAACAAGTGCTAGATTTGGAAAATTAGAGAAAGACACAGTAAGTTGTCTAATCATTTCAATTATTTGACTGCTGGACAACATATACATATTTTCAACATTTGTAAGACAGTTGTTTCTGAACAGCCCCCTCTAGCAAAGCAGTGATACTGCTACTTTTTCTTCTTATAATAGTAACGCACAAGAGTAAACATTACTCTTTCAGTCATTCCCCTTTATGCGTCGTGGACTCCTTCATGGATTGTGGAGGGCCTGCCACAAAGTATGTGTTAGGTTTATTTTGATTCTGATAGAGTATTTTAGAGCACTAGACTTTGGTAATTAACAATGATAACAATCCTTCCTAGTTTACAAAATATTTTCCCATTGGTTATTTGATGAATTTCCTGCCCTCCCTGCAAAAAAGCCATTAGACTGTAGGGAGGGAACATAGTCATAGCAGCAGTAGCAGTAGAAGTAGTCCCCATTCACCCCACAACCTCTGCCCCCACTTCACCAGAGGAATTAAACAGTTTGCCTTAAGTCTTGGTTTGGGTCTCTTCCAATTAAGTCATGCTGTCTCTAATTATAATTTGGTACAAAAGGCTAATGGAGCATTCGTGGGTTGCGTTTCTTAATTACACACACACACACACACACACACACAAACAAACAAAACAAAAAACACCTCATGTCTGGGAAAATAGGATGAAACACTAATGTCCAAAGTCTAACCTCTCTTTCTGCAAAGAGATAGTATATAATACCTGTTATATGTACAAAAGCCAAGTCGTATCATCATTTTTTCCTCTTCTTTTCTTCATTTTTGTCACATAGGGTTGTATCTCGTGCACCATTGCAAAGCCTCCTGATCCCACCTCTTACTCCAGCCTCTGCTGCAGGAACCCATGCAGCCCTTCCTCATCCTGCACCTTTTACCTGTTACTTTCTCCCTGGGGTCTACTTGTCACTCAGTTGTGTTTAATCCTGAAGAAAGGGGGAGTCAATGCCCATAGGGCACCCTTGGTCAATAGAGATGAGAATTTTGGAATAAATGCTTCCCTCTTTAGTGCCCTGGGCGACAGTTCTGAGATGCATTTCATAAAGCTCCTCAGAAGGTCACATGGGATTAAGGCACCACCAGTCACAAGCAGTTTTGACAAACTTAGTAACACATCCTTGTATTGGCCTTCCCCACCCCTCCTCTCCCCATTCCTGCTCCCCAGGGTCACATTCCCAAGTGAACAACGGGGAAGCCATGCATGCATACAAGCCTTTGGATTTAGGAGGAACCCAGACTCAGACTGAGGGAACCAACAGATTTTTAAATGGAATGGAGGAATTTTGCTGTGCAATCATGTTTCCTAACATTTGTTTCACATTCAGGTGTCTGATTTCATTGTCCTGCCAGGACATAAGACACTTATGAAAAAGACATCACTGCTTCCATTTTATAGACGAGGAAACTGAGGGTCACACCATCCCAGTGGTTACTAGCTGCACCACAGTTTAGCATATGGATTTACACGGGCTGGGGCCAGGAATCGAACCTCCGACCTTGGGATTGCAAGGCAAATGCTCAAGTGCTGAGCTGTCCCGGCACCCCCAGACCAGGGTCACATCAGCTAGAGCAGGGGTCTCCAAACTACGGCCCGCGGGCCGTATGCGGCCCACGAGGCCCTCTCATCCAGCCCGTGGAGACCTTTTTATCTGAATAAAATAATATTAAGTAAATAATTAAAAACAACATCTACGTTTTGTTTCTTTTTTATTTGGACCTCGAGTGTGTAGTCAGCCCCCAAACTGCTGTTTGATAGTTAATGCGGCTGAAAAGTTTGGAGACCCCTGAGCTAGAGAATGTTAGAGCCAGTATTCAGCAAAGGTCCTGCGAGGGAAGATCTGTCCTGCTCTGCTAGAACACAGCTGCCTCCTATGAAAATATTTGCCCCGAGCTTTGATCTCAGTGCTCACCACTCTGGAAAGGGCTCGTTCTGGCTTATTAGCGCTTGGCCATGACACACAGCTGTGCCAAACACACCCACACTGTTTCCAGCCTCAGGTACAGCGGACCTAGAGGATTTATTTTCAAGATTTGTTGTGAAAGAATATAAAGGCATAAGAGCCATAGCTGGACAGGGGAATCTGGGTCAAGGAAAGGGTTTTAAAAGTGAGAAATAGGGGAAGCTGGGATGGCTCAGTGGGTTGGGTGCTCACTTTGCAGCTCCGGGGACCGAGGGTCAAGTCCTGGTCCCAGCCCGTGCAGGACCATGTGCTGGGCTGGGAGCTCCCCTAGTTCAGTTCTCTCTCTGTCTCTCTGTGTGTGTGTGTCTCTCTCTCCCTCTCTGTCAAAAAAAAAAAAAAATATATATATATATTAAAAAATCTTAAAAGAAAAGTGAGAAATATTTGAGTGGATGCACGTGCTGAAGGAATCACCTTGGAGAGAGAGAGAGAGGGATGATGTAGGAGAGAGAGAGAGAATAGGTGAGAGGGGATGATTCCCAAAGTAGAAGTAAAGAGACTGACTTTTAAAGGGAAGGGCTAACTCCGTTGTTATAATTAAAGGGGAGAAGAAGAAACTCCTAGATCAGTTCAGGTATTTAGGTAAGTTGAGATCGCCCTTATCCAAAAATACAAACCAAAACAATGTGTTTTTTTTTCCTGGTTCTTGGTGGAAACAGGGCTTGTATATCCTATTTATTTACTGCTGTATCCCAGTACCAATCTTTTAGAAGGTTCTCAATAAATATTTGTAGTCACTGAATAAATATATGTAAAGAAATTATACACTTCCCTTCCTTCAACTACCAACAACTTCTCAGACTAATCCTAAATGATCAAGAAATGAATAAAAATGTCATTAAGTAAGAATTTAAAAGGAGTTGAAATGACCCACAAATAAAGCACTCCTCAATCTTTGCTGTTCAGTAAGGGAAAATATTCACAAGAAGTAAAAACAAACAAACAAAAAACCAACCCAACTGCCCAGATAGTGGGTGGCAGCAGTACTTGAACAAAAAAGACAGGGGCTTATAGCTCAAGGTAACTGAGCAAGGAGGACAACAGGCCCACAGCTTCCTAAACCAGCCAAGGGAGGAGGTGGTCCCCACCTACTTCCGCTGGATGGGACCTTGCAGTGGGCTCCAAGTGCCACCCTTTCAAAAAAACAACCTGGAGCATGCTCAGTAGAAGGCAATCAGGCTGTTTATAAATATCCTTGAAACACTCTCACGTGGGGACCAGTGTAAGGTGACCAGATTTTAACATTGGTAAAGCAGGACACCATTGACCAGGTGTGTGTGTGTGGGGGGGGGGGGGTTCTTGATTAACAATTTGGTCTATCTCCCGCCGTTTCCTAGCTTGTCGTGCATTCTTTCCAAAAATCGGGACTTTTTTAAAACGCCGCGGGACACGGGACAAATTGTTAAAAATTAGGACCGTCCCGCCAAATGTGGGACGTCTGGTCACCTTAGACCAGTGACAAAACTGGGTTTGTGGAAGCCTAGCAAAAAAGACGTAAGAGAACCCATAAGAGTCATTTTCAAACACATGAAAAGCTGTGGCTTTCCTGGCATTCCCTCTAAAACCTCAAAGCCGGCCATTCTTGGACCTCATTTAGACCTCCAACTGAGTGGTCCTTTCTCCACCATCTCCCTTTCCTCGTTGGCTAGGTCCGATTTCATAGGCCAACATGGTCATCCATTCCTTGTATATGTATCGTCAAATTTCTCCTTCCTTATTATTTATCCAGTGCTTGTTTTAGGGCTTCAGGGAGTCCAAGACCCAGGTGTGAGACAAGGCAGCCTCTCCTAGTCCAAGATCTTTTAATTCCTGACTGTCAAGTAGGAACCTTCCCTCCCTCTACTTGCTGTTTCCTCCCATGTGGGGAACATGAGTTAGTGTTACACCGTTGGCCTCCTACTCTTTTGCTCACCCTTGCCCACCCTCCTCCTCCCATGATGCACTTGATTAGTGACTTTAGAAGGAGAAACTGGACCTGCACCAGGGGGTACCTGCACCTTGCCTCTCTTCTTCGAGGTGAGCTGTCTACAGGTGCCCTGTGTTCTTTGCCCTTTCTCCTCTATGCTGTAAGTTTCAGACAGGGTCCCTTGGGGAGGCCTGTGATGATCCACTACAGCTTGGGTCTGGGTGGTGAGGCCTGTCTAGTTCCGGGGTTCAATGTGTCAAAGCTCATTTGGTCCTTAAATCAAAGCCACTTTCTCCAGTTGCTTGTTTCCTCCTTGAAGGGAGCTCGCTGCCTTCAAAAAACACTGGTCTTCCTTTGTTCATGGGGGGAGAGGGGGTGAAGGCCCTAATGGAGTCAACCTTTCCTTCTGTCTCTCTCCCCCATCCCCCTGTAAACCTGACCCTAAAGAGGATGTGCCCTTGACTGCACTGTGCTCCTAGGACTTGGTTAAGCGTAGCACGAGTTTTTGTAGATGAAATACAGTAATAGATACTGTGTGTTTTAAAGGAGTCCATATTTGAGGGGAGGGGACAAAGGGAGGCCTGGCGTTGGGTGGTTTGACCTTTATAATCAATAATAACATTGACTCTTAAGTGACTTCAAACCATTAGTCAATCCTAGAGGTTCCTCAGACATCTCATGCGCCCCTTCTCCTGAAGAAAGGGTCTCACGGGCTCCCCTCCCTCCTCAGACCACCTCACTTTCAACTGCTGGGACTGCTTCTCATTTTACTGAGAAAATAAGAGCTTCCTAAGCGAGCTTCCACAAATGTACCACTCCACCTATCAAATGGCTGCTTCTGTATCTTTATACAGTATACTGTCAGTTAACCGGCACCCATGCCAAATACAAGTAATATTATTTCTTCATTTTTTTTTGGCTGGTTGCTTCAGTTCTGGTTAATGGAGAGTCTACTGTATTCTGCTTCCCTCCTGTCACAAGGTTCCTTCTGTCACTGTCCCTGTTCCTCTCCAAGGCCAACCCCCACCGGTGCACTGGATCATTTCCCCTTCCCTCATGCAAGGACTTTGCTCTTGCAAGCCTCCCCTCTCTGACATCATCAATTTCCCTTTCTCTTCTGGTTTATTCAGATAAATGTGCAAACATGTTGTCATATCTCTTATCTTTAACAATCAAACAAATAACCTTCCTGTCACCCACTATTGCTTCCCTGTTACAGCCTCGTTTCTCTGATTCTTTTTAATATATTTTTATTTATTTATTTTTGACAGAGAGAGAGAGAGAGAGAGAGAGAGAACTGAACTAGGGGAGCTCCCAGTTCAGCACAGGGTTCCACACGGGCCGGGCCGGGGCCAGGATTCGATCCCCCGTCCCCGGCGCTGCGCTTAGCCCACTGAGCCATCCCAGCTTCCCCTCTCTGATTCTTATTATGACAAAATTACTTGAAAAAGTTGTTATACTTGTTGTCTCTACCTGCTCTTCTGCCATTTTCTCTTGAGCACACTCCAGCCAGGTTCTCCTCCCCTCAAGCCACTTTCCCTCACGCCAGTGTCAGGATTACCAACAAACTCCATGTGCCAAATCCATGTCCAGTTCTTGGTTGTCACGTTGCTTGGCCTCTTTGCAGCAAACAGATCTGATCCCACCCTCCTTCTTTAAACATTTGCTTCATTCCTTTCTAAGGCATCATTCTTTCTAGGTGCTTCAACCTCACCAGCTACTCTTTCTCAATCTTTGCTGGATGCCATAGCTTCCTGATTTCTAAATTGGAAAGTGCTCAGGACTCAGTCCTCAGACTCATCCTTTCTCCATCTACCACCCCCCAGCCCCCCAAATTTAGTCTGTGGCTTTACCCCCCCACCCCTCCA
>PVKE010019366.1:0-28552 GCA_004027555.1 Craseonycteris thonglongyai | reverse complement strand
AAAGAAACAAAAACTTATGGACACACTCAATAGTTTGGTGGTTACCTGAGGGTAAGGGGGGAGGGGAGAGGGAGAATGAGAGGGGGAGCTGGGAGGGGGCACCAGATATATGGTGATGAAAGGAGAGCTGAGTCTGGGTAGTGAGCACATAATGCAATGCATAGACGATGTAATGTAGACTCGTACACCTGGAAACTATATTGCAGACCAATGTCACCGCAATAAATTTAACAATAAAAAAAAAAAAATTAGAGGTGGTTAAAATAAGAAACATTCAAATACCAGTATACTATCCGTCATTGATAAAAATGATATGGTAGAAGAATATTAATGACTCAAGAATATTTATAAGTGTTAGGTAAAAAGACTTACAAATGGTATGTACAGTATAAACTTGAATTTCATATGCATGCATCAAAGTAGGAGTGGAAAGATATATACCAATATGTTAACAGTAATTATAGCTGGAGAGTAGTAAAACTATGGATGTTTTATTTTCTTATTTGTGTCTTTTACATTACCTAAACATTCTGCAGTACCATTTATTATTTTTATAGCTAGATAATGCTAGTAAAACTAATTATAAAACAAGTCTCTTTTGCCCCAGTTTTGAAATGGACCAATTATATATTTCTTACAAGAGAGCAATGAAGTGTGGTTATTGTGAAGAGAACAGAGCAAGTTATTTCTGTCCCAGTTATCTGTAGGGTGCCAGCCAGCTCTTCTTACTTTGGGGTGGGGCAGTCCTCCATCTGGGATAGCTAATTAGTGATGATTGAGCAATCTGTAGCTTTGTTGTTTTAAGTGAGAATTGTCTCTTTTCTTTGTAGAGTGCCAGCTTGTTTTAGGAACTACACACTTCAAGGTTATCTTTTTTAAAAACTCAAGGCTTTTAATTTAAACTAAAATCTCATTTTTTAAGCAAGTTATCAAATAAATAAAAGAGAAAGAAAGTAAAAAGGGAAAGACAGAAGAAAGAGGGAAGGAAAGAAATTCAATTTAGTTTAAGTCTCAGATCACAAAATGCCAGTATGGGGAGGAAATTTCAAGGCTCTGTAGTTCAATGTCCTCACACAGATGACAAAACTTAACTCAGAGCAAGGACAAAACCACTTGGTGATATATGGATTCAGGTAACAAGGAAACAAATACAGAAGGGGCCACTTAGAAAAGCTTGTTTAACTCTAGGCTTATTTTGCAGTCTGTGTTTATTGCTAGGAGGCCTGGAAGATTTCCAATGGTGTAATATGGTTGTCTTAATGGTCAAAGCCATCTTCAAATATTTCATTTTCATCTGTGAAAGTAGTGTCTAACTAAAATGGTAAGATCCCTAGTGAACTACTCCATCTCAAAATTTGCCCTCCAATAAAATTAATGCACACATTTGCAGGAAACTCAACACTGATTTGACAGATCTCTTAAAACTGAAAACTTCAAATTCAAAAAAGAAAATCAGTATGGAAGAGGAAATGCAACTTATAAGAAAATCGAGATTGAAATGTCTTTTTGTCATATACTAAGGACTAGAATCAAGAAAAGAAACCCATCCACAGAGTTCTGTGTATCCTTTAAGACTTCTAAGCAATCAATTACATAAAAGGACGCAGCAGAAAGAACTTCAAATTTGCAGTCTGTCGGACCTACATTGAAATCCTTGAGCAGGTGGCATTCTGGAACTCTAGCCTCCCTTGTATATAACAATAAGGACAATAAATCTTATTTTATGAGATGGTTATAAAAATTAAATATGGGAATGCATATGTCTAACAATGTAGAAACTAAATAAATATTTTCTTCCTTCCTTCCTGTTATGCCACACAGTATCTTTTCTCTTCTCCTGTTCAATCATCCTATTTCAAGCATTTTCTACTCCTCATGTTCTGCAGCCTGCTCACCATCTCATGGCGCACTGAACCATGTACACTGCAGGTGCACTACAATTTTCCAATGCCCAACCTAAAGTGTGGCAGCAAACACTACCCTCAATACTCAAGTACAGTTGCACGTAAAAAGGAAAGATTAAGATATATTTTTAATACAATGTTTTTGTGCAGCCTCAAATCAACAGGTGTGTGTGTGTGTGTGTGTGTGTGTGTGTGTGTGTGTGTCCAGAGTCACAGTGATTTATTAAGACAAAAACTTGTAAGATTGTTAATGCATGATAATAGCTAATATTATGGAGCATTCTTTATGGACTCATATTCTCTGTGCTTAGATTTCTATGTCAGCGGTCCCCAACTTTTTTGACACTAAGGCCTGGTTTTGTGGCAAATTTTCCATGGACCAGGATGGGGTTGGGGTTGGGGGTAGGGGGTATGGTTTCAGGATGATTCAAGTGCCAGATGCAGCTTAATTGTCACTGTCCACTTACTCATAGGGTTTTGATATGAGTCTGCATATGATTCATAGGGTTTTGATATGAGTTTGATATAATTCATTATGGTCTCTGTGCAGTCAAAACTTGCTACTAATGTTAAGCTGTATTTGTAGCTGCTCCCCAGCACTAGCATCACCGCCTCAACTTCATCACAGATCACCAGGCGTTAGATTCTCATAAGAAGCATGCAACCTAGATCCTTTGTATATATAGTTCACAATAGGGTTCTCACTCCTAGGGGAATCTACTGCTGCTGTTGATCTGACAGGAGGTGGAGTTCAGGTGGTAATACAAGTGATGGAGAACATCTATAAATACAGATGAAGTTGCACTCACCTGACCACTGTTCATCTCCTGCTGTGCAGCCTGGCTCCTAACAGGCCACAGACCAACACCAATCTGTGGTCAGGGGGATGGAAACCCCTGTTCCTAACAGGCCACGGACCAGTACAATCTGTGGTCAGAGGTATGGAAACCCCTGTTCCTAATAGGCCACGGACCAGTACCAATCTGTGGTCAGGGGGATGGAAACCCCTGTTTGAAAGTACTAATTTAATGATAAAAGCAGTCCAGAGTGGCAATTAGCATTCTTATCCCCATTTTAGGGATGAGAAAATGAACACACAGAGATGTTTGGTTTCAATTTATTAAATTAAAAAGCTAGAATCTGAGCCTGTGTAATCTGACACCAGAATCTGTGCCTTCTCAGTGATAACAATTTAAACGTCATAAAGATGCCTAGCATTTTCTTAAGAAAAACAAAGAAGTTCTTGCTCTTGCTATGATATCTGTAGAGCTCAATCCATACATCCACACATTATCCCCAAGGTTCATATAACAGAGTCAAGGAACAGGAAACATGTTCCCTAATGACTAAAGCCAGACATAAGTGTGGGTGTGTGTGTGTGGGGGGGGGGGGCAGGGGCAGGGGGAGAAGGATTTAGGCTAAGGAGGCTGTGTCTCTTCCAGGAGAGGCAGCAAGAGTAGGCCTCGAGGCCTGCCAGGCCAGGGTTCTCCTGCGGTCTTGCAATGGGCCAATAATTGGAGGAGAAAGAATCTCAACAGGTAGGCTCTCCAAGTTTCTAAAACCTGAATTCAGTCTCAGCAGCCTCCTTCACTTTGGTTGTGTCACATATTGGACTTCTCCATAAAACTTTATTTGAATAAAGTTTTTCTGTTTTGAAAAATCTAAAAACCATTTATAGAATGAGTATTTGTTTAGAATCCAAGGTATTAATGATTTCATAGAATTACCTTGTGACCTTGGTTATGCCCACCATTTTCTGTGAACATTAACTTCAAACTGGCCTTACAGGGTTATTAGAAGAAATTCATGTGATGTTTGAAGCACTTTTAACTTACTATTAATTACACAATAACTGGCACATTAAAAACAATGAAGAGCTGTGTCAGTATGAGAGATTTCCAGGGCCATCATCAAGAATACTTCTGACTGTTGGCTACTCATGAGAGGCAGTAATGTTTAAATAAAATAGAATTTTGAGTCAGAATCAGTTGGAATCAAATAGCAATGTATTACTGGGTGATACAATGATGGGAAAGCTAGTTTGGCTTCCTAAACCTTTGTCCTGTAACTATAAACAGGGGAAAAAACAGCAAGGTGGTCGTGAAGATGGACTTCAATGACATTATGTCTCCACATGCTTGCATGCTTTGAACAGGGCTCAGGACATTGTATAAATAGAAGCAGGATGACCTGTTAATATTCTTATAGCTATTCTTAGCTCTCAAGTTTTCTCCCTCCCTTACTAGGGAGGCATAAGAGGCAAAGACTTCAGGCACACTTCTTTCTACAGGAGTGAACCCTGCGTCCCCACATATGCTCTCTTTTTGCCAACAGGCATAAATACTCTGTGACTGCTTTGGACTGTACTGGTAGCAACGTGGCCAACTGTTCCCTGCAGTGACTCAGGCATTGCTCTGAAACAGAACAAGAGGCTGTAAAGCTCTCAAGTGTGAGTCATTGCCACGCCGCAGCCTCAAATTCAGATGCTCATGCATGCCTTGACAACTCCACACCCATCTGTCCACAACGCGGCCCAAGGACACCCTCAGCACTTCTTCCCTCCTGGAGACAACACAACCAACCCACCACCTGCTACACGCTCTTCTGCTAGTGACAGCCTGGTCATCCCATACCAGGACCAGCTCGAATGCCAGCTCTCCAGCAAAGCCTTTCCAGATGACCCCAGGCAGCACTAATGACTCTCTTTATTAACCCCCAACCCCACAAGATGCTGTAAGCTGATCAATTTTGTGTATGTCTGCTTGACATTTTAAGGTGGCCATTTTGACTTGACCTCAAGAACACTGTTCTAAATCCTAAATTAATTGACAGCAAACATGTTATTTTATTCATATTCTATATTTCCCCCAAGTGTAATGTACACAGTGACTGCTTAATACACAATAAATTGAAATGAATGTATAAAATAGGTGTGACGCTTCAGTCTGGGTCTTACCTCATATGACACGAAGACATGGAAAATGTACACCAAAGACTTTTAATCACTTCTCATGTATTTTTAAATTCAGTATTTTATGTCAAAGCTTAACCTTTAGTTAAACTGATCATATCATTGAATTTTTATTGAATACTGTAAAAAGAAAAGTGATAAGATGTATTTTAATAGAGCCACTTTTATTTATTTTATCCATTAAAAATTAGCAGACACATCTCCATGTTTCTACAACAACAATTTGTGGGGCTTTTGGTAGTCAAAGATTTCTGGCTTTTGCTTTAATTTAATAGCATGTTACTACTTGAAGTGTTTACTGTCACCACAAATTTAAAGTAACTAAACTGAGCTCATTAGCCCCTCCAATAGCAGTTCCAGATTTCAGAGTGGCAGCCTTTGTAAATAATAACGTTACACCTGTCCATAGTTCCAAACTTCTAAGTCAAGTACAAACATTCAGCAACTCCTGTTAAAATTCAGTCCAAAATGATCTCTTCTCATCTCTCTTTTCCCGTCCATTTGCCTGGACACAGAAGTTCCCCTCACCCCAAGTCATCTCTTCACACCTGGATTACAGCAGAGGTCTCTTGTCTGCCTCCTTGACTTCAAGCTCCCTTGATTTGATCTATTTTAAGTGTAGCTTCAAAGCATTTTCTTCCTTAAATAGCATGCTCATAATGTTGCTCCTGCACTCAAAAGCCTTTTATGGTTTGTGAGTTCTTACAACTTCACAGTTAGACTCTTCTCCCTGATCCTGTGTAGGTGCCTTATTTTCCACTCGCTTCTCCAGTTAAATGAGCTTCTGACCAATACACAAGGCAAGTAATTCACTCAGCTCCCATGAACAAAGTGACACTCAGTGCCAAGCACTGTGTGACACGCTGCATGAATGAGAGGCCCCTGATGGAGGATGTCATGATAAACTAGGAAAGACAGTACACAATTAAACTACAATGCAGAACTGCAATGCTGAAGCTGACATAAATTGCAATGAGAGCGTAAAACAGGAGGCTCTCAAAGTGGATTGCCAAGGTGACATAGTTCTCCGTGATCCTTAGCAAGCTTGTACATCTCGTGGCCTGCGGGCCTCACACAGCTCAGGATGGCTTTGAATGTGACCCAACACAAATTCGTAAACTTTCTTAAAACATTGACATTTTTTGCAATTTTTTTTTTTAGCTCATTAGCTATCATTAGTGTTAGTGCATTTTATGTGTGACCCAAGACAATTTTTCTTCCCATGTGGCCCAAGGAAGCCAAAAGATTGGACACCCCTGATCTATAGGAAGTACAGAGCTGTTCATTTCCCACAGTTTACCCAGATCTTCGTTCATACTTTACCTTTGTCCAATCTGCTCATCTATCAATGGTTAACTCAAGTCCCATTACTGTGTGGTGATGCTGAAGGTATCTTACCGGTAATTTGGGTTTCCCAAGACACAGGTCCTGAGACAAGAATTCCAGTGAAAGTAGTTTACTAGTGCTCTTATTTTGAGAAAATTCTGAGAGTATATTATTTAAGGAATGAAATGGTATATTATACAAGGGGTATATTTCAACTACATGGTAACCAGTGGTTACCTGTGGGTAACCAGAACTTAATCCCAGAGGGCAAACCCGAGAAACACAGGAGAGCACACCCACCTCATGTAAGGGGCAAGGGAGTTGGGGTATTTATACACCAACTTTTGTCACTCATTGGTTGAGGCTTCAGGGTTGTTAATCCTTCAGCCTTTCTAACTTTCTCTGCACTGTGGCAGAGTAGCGTCCCTAGTGGACAGTTCTCAGGTGAAGAGATGCCCAAGCAGGTCATTGGAAGTGATCTCCTGGAGCCCTGATTTGGTGAAGTCAGGAGGACACAATCTGGCTCCAGCAGGGCCCTCTACGTATATCAACTATGAGTTATAATGACAGTGCTTCCCATATCTTATTATGTATGTAACTTTGAGGAGGTCAATTTTCTGAGTTTGTTTATTCATCTTTAAAAAGCATGATGATGGGATGCCAGGATACCTCAACACATTGAGTGTTTGCCTTGCAACTGCGAGGTCCGGGGTTCGATTCCTGGCCTCGGCCCATGCAAAACTGATATGCTAAACTGTGGCACAACTGCTAACCTCTGAGATAGCTCAGCAGTAAAGGTTCTTGCCTCCCATGTAGGAGGCCCCTAGTGTGGTCCCTGCCCCATGCAGCCCCACATCCACCCATGTGGAATGAAATCATGTCACAACTAATGATGTATGACTATGGAGACTGCTCTGGGCCCTCTCCCTTTCTTACTCTCTCTCTCATTCTTTCTCTCTCTCTTTCTCTCCCTCACTTCTCTCAAACAGGAACATAAATCTTTAAAAAAACAAATGGAGTGGGGTGATGCCAGGATGGCTCAGCAGGTTAAGTGCTCACTTACAGCCCTTGGGTCTGAGGATCAAATCCCAGCCCCGGCCCATGTGGACCCATATGCTGAGCTGGGGTGTGGCCCCAGTTTAGTTATTGGCAGGGTGAACTTCCCATGTGGCCGGCCCCTGGTTTGGCCCCAGCTCATGGGGTGCTTCCCATGCAGGAGGACCCCAACCCAATTCCCACCCTGCTCAGCCCCCCACCCACATGTGTGGAATGAAACTATGTCAAAAACTGATGACATACAACTATGGAGACTGCTCTGGGCCCTCTCCCTTCTCTCTCTCTGTCTATCTCTTTCTGTCAAAAACAATAATATAAATCTTAAAAAAAAATCTATTCAAAAAAAAGTTGAATGGGAAAATAGAATCTTTGGGAACAACTATAATCTGGGTGTGTTATATTATGTTTTAAATCATGATCTTGATTCCATTTTTAGATCTTTTCCACTTTTCCCAGTGAGAACTGGACTCTTGTTTCCCTTCCTCTTTAAACTGAATGGCACTTTGTGGTCACCTAAACAAATAAAATGCATGAGGATATATGAATTCCAGGAAGTTCATAAAAAGGTTGGCACTCTATCTCAAGACATGTATTTTTGATTCCATAAGCTGCCAAATAAAGTCAGGCTAGCCTGAAGGCAGTGTTAGAAAGCTTAGTAACACCACTGCCTGCTGTAATGTGGAAAATTAGAAAAATGTACTTAATGAACTAGGTAAAAAGAATTTCAGACAGAGTGATTTTCAGAAGTCGTTGCCTATAGTAAAGTACAAGAGGAGAGAAATAACCAAAAGAAAGAATTGCTAGATATAAAGGAGCCAAGACTTGCTGAGTAAATAACATGCTTTCCTTCAAAGCTTCTCTAGAGAAAAAACAATCCTGAAATCACAAATGTCTGGGATACTGGGATGGTTCAGCAAGGTAAGTGCTCATCTTGCAGCCCCAGGGTCCAAGGATTGAATCTTGGCCTATGTGGACCCACATGCTGAGCTGGGATATTCCCCCAGTTCAGTTCTGGCAAGGGTAAGCATTCCGTGTGAGAAGCCCCCAGTTTGGCCCCCAGCTCACAGGGGCATGCCTCCCATGCGGGAGGTCCCCAGCCCAGTTCCTGCCCTGTGTGGCCCAGCACCCACCTGTGAAATGAAACTATATTAATAACTACTGTACAACTATGGATACTGCTCTGGGCTCTCCCCCTTCTCTCTGTCTCTCTCTGTCTCTGTCTCTCTCTCTGTCTCTCTCTCTCTCTCTCTCTCTGTCAAAAACAATAAAATCAATCTTTAAAGAAATTACAAATGTGTTCAGGATATTGGAAAAGTCTAGCAAACAACCAGGAAACAAGATTGATAAAGTCAGGAAAATGACTGCAAAAACCTGTGTTCAGAAAAATTTACAGTAGTACCTCAAACAGACAAAAGATCTTCTAAGAATATTAAGTCATGTCTCACAGATTCTTTCTATTACACAATAGAGCTTCTAAGAATCTGAAGTGCCTTGTCACACAGCAGTCTGAAAGGAAGTGCATGGTGGCACAGAGATTGCCTTGAAGACATCCTTGTACAACTGTTGTCTAACATAATGGATTCGAGGCTGATACATTAAACACACACACACACACACAAAGTTTTTAAAGGAAATTATATCATCTTGGACTGAAAAGGACAGGAACAGTACCAAACGAAAGAGGCCCACGGATTGTTGAGCTGCTACTAGCAAAAAATAGATTGAAAGAACTATTGAGCTGTAAACACAGACTACATTTTATGGAAAGAGCAAAGCCAAGAACTGCATAAAAATTATTCTAATTCTGTTCTTTAGATTTCACATATAAGTGACATCACATGGCATTTGTCTTTCTCAATCTAACATCTGACTTATTTCGCTTAGCAGGATATCTTCTACTTCCATCCATGTTGTTTCAAAAAGTATAATTTTATTCTTCTTTATGGCTACATAAAATAATAAATAAATAAAATAAAATAAATAAAAAACCTCATGGCCACAGACAATAGTTTGGTGGCTGTCAGAAGGGGAGGGGAAAAGGGTGTGGGGGAGGGTGATTCAAGTATGACTCTGGTGGTAAGTTTGTGATGCAACACATAGACAATGTGTTGCAGAATTGTACACCTGGAACCTATATAATTTTACTAACCAATGTCACCCCAATATATTTAATAATAAAAAAAATATGCTCAGATAGTACAACTAAACCTGAATCAAGAAATTGGTAATATATGCTCTGCTACTTTTTTCAGGATTGCTATGGATCAAAGACAGCTATGCTACCTATTTCTCCTTTCTGAAGGGATGTGTCTATTTTGGTGATTCTGGGTCTGTCCCATGACTGCATGTGGGGACAGGGAGAGAGGCACATAGATTGTCATTCTAGTTTACAGGTCATAGATCAAGAGGAAAGATAGTTAAGCAGCAATACACAAGGAACCACACCTACACCTGATTTATATGCTAAGATCCTGGCCCTGAGCATGATCCTAAAGCCATAGTGGAATAAAATTTGGGAGAAGATGGTCTTAGGAAAGGAATGAGTCTCTTTTGCACACAAAAGGGTCATGTGTGATTGGGACCAGAGTACTGTGGTAAATTTTATTTTCCCAATGTAGCCATAAAAATATTTCTGGGGGAAGCCGGGATGGCTCAGTGGGTTAGGCGCTCACTTTGCAGCCCCGGGGACCAGGGATCGAGTCCCGGCCCCGGCCCGTGCGGAACCATATGCTGAACTGGGAGCTCCCCTAGTTCAGTTCTCTCTCTGTCTCTGTATCTCTCTCTCTCTCTCTCTCTCCTCTGTCAAAATAAATAAATAAATAAATAAATAAATAAATAAATAAATAAATATTTCTGGATCCATGTGCTCTTTCAGAATCCTGTCTCACCTTCATTGAGAGTGGAGTTTATTTCCCCTCCCCTGAACCTGAGCAGGCCCCTGTGACTGTTTTGATGAATAAAATGTTTCAAAATTGATAATGCATAACTTCTGAGGCTAAGTCATAAAAAGTTATTGCTCTTTTTCTCCTTCTCAGAAATGTATCTTGGAAGCCCTCAGGTGCCACATAAACGGTCTAATTGTTGCCGATCAATGTCACCCATTAAATTTAACAATTAAAAAAAACAAAACTATGAAGAGACTCTAGACAGACAAACAGAGATGCCCAAGGACTCACAGCTGCTGCAGCCACCACATATTCACATTACTCCTACCTCACTTCTCAGGAGCTAGACATGAGTGAATAGTCTTCAGATTATTCTAGCCCTGCATTTCTGATTGCAACTGCGTAAAAGAACGTAAGTGAGAAGCATCAAGTTGAACCAGTCAATCTATAGAGATAAAAAAAAATTTGTATTTCTTGTTTTAAGCCAAGAAGTTTGGAGGTGGTTTGTTATGTACTGATGGGTAACCAGAACACATTTTTTCCCTAAAACCAGTGGAAGTGGTATAGTTACATCACTAAGCAGAAGAATATAGCAGAGTCTTATAGAAGCCAAAGGCAGAAATTCAAGAGGTACTCATTTTTACTAAAGGCCACAGAGAAGAAACATAGAATGAGAACTGAATAGGAGTCACTGGAAATCAAATGCACTTATCTTCTCTTGTCTAGGATGTAAAATTGACTAGTTTTCATCACAAAAACAGTATCAAATATAATCATTCCTCAGTATCCAAGGGGGATCGGTTCCAGGACCCCCACAGATACCAAAATCTGCAGATGCTCTAGTTTCTTATGTAAAATGACAATAGTATTTGCATATAACCTACACAATCCCCTGGTATCCTTTAAACCATCTCTAGATTATAATACCTAATACAATGTAAATGCTATGTAAATAATTGTTATAATGTACTGTTTAGAGAATGATGATGAAGAAAAAATAATCTGGGGAAGCCAGTATGGCTCAGCAGGTTAAGCACTCACTTTGCAGCCCCAGTGCCCGAGGATCAAATCCCAGCCCCAGCCCATGCGCACTCATATGTTGAAGTGGGGTGTGTTTCCCATGTGGGAAGCCCCCAGTTCTGTTCTCACCTCCCGATTTGTCCCCTGGCTAGAGGGAGCATGCCACCCATGCAGGAGGCCCCCAGCCCAGCTCCTTTCCTGCGGAACCCCAGCCCACCTGTGTGGAACTGAAACCATGTCAAAAAAATTCATGACGTACAACTATGGAGACTGCTCTGGACCCTCCCCCTTCTCTCTGTCCCTGTCTCTCTCTGTCCCGGTCCAAAAACAAACAAACAAAAAAACCAAAAAACAATAAAGTTAATCTTAAAAAAGAAAAATACTCTGCACACATTCAGTAGAGATACAACCATTGCAGGCTTAATTACATGGTACCCATTAGCAAGAACATAACTTTTTCTTTAACAATGCTTTTTGATCCATGGTTGGTTGAATACACAGATGCAAACCCACGGATATGTAGGACCTACGGTCTAAGAAACCACTAGCATATATTTCCTTTACCTGCATCATCTTGTCCCACTCGCCAAGTCCTTCTCCAACCCCATCCAAAAATATGGGATGAGAAGAAAAATAGGACTTCTTACTTCCCATTACCAGGAAGAAACAATGTAGGTGCTTCTATTTTCAATGTAGGTGTCATTAGTAATAACAGTAACTCCACTAAGTGAGTATGGTCCTCATATTACTAGTGATTAATATGAGATTTAGAAAATTTAAATAATTTCAAAACAGACATACAGCTAATGAATGGTGGACCCATTCTTTCAGCCTAGTCCTTTGTAAGTCCACTAGTTGGAATGGAGATAACTATAGCCAGTTCTTTATGATCAAATTTAGTCCACTGGAGACTAAAACGGGTTCTGATGATTTAAGTGCTGGTCCTCTCTGAACTCTTTCTTCCTCCATATGGCATCTTCCAGATGGTTGGAAGCTCAGGAGAGTGATTTGTGACAATCAGTTGTTCTCTCTCCCCACTAATGCCAACTCATATATTACTTTCCCATAATACCCTCAGCCTCCAAGAGAACGGCCTTCTGTGGGTACAAATTAAACCTGCTCTATAACAGCAGGAGGAAGCAAAGCTCTAAATTCTAAAAATGAAATGCAAAGAGAGTGTGTTTAATACAGGAGTTGAGTGCCAGATTGTGCCCTGTTTACAAAGGCACATATTGTGCTGATAGTAAAAGCAAGAGTTCTACTTTCATAATGGTGGCCTAAAATGAATGCCACCCACCCACACCCCTCTGTCCTACCCACACTCAGACTAAGTCAGAGCAATTAAATCTTAAATTCACCTTGCTCTGAACTACAGAGACAAATGCAATTCTTGCACATATTTGTGTGGTTTATTTATCATCTTCTTCAAACTGCTTTACCAATTGAAATTAAAGAACGAATCACCTACATGAGCATTCTGGGCTTGTAAGTTTCAATTTACAAGATAAATGCACTCTCGTAGTAACCATGGGAAGAACCACTTAGATCAAACAGGTGTCATTCATGACCAGAAGAAAACTATACTCTAGAAAATTCCAGGTTCATTAAGACTCTAATTGTTATTTAATAAGAATGGGGTTTTGTGGTCAAATAATTTGTGAAAACACCACAGCTTATTTTACTATTTTGGAAATCTACACTGCATATTAGTATGTAAAAATGCAGGAAATCCTCCTGCAAGGTACATATCTGTTTAAACCAGGATTTTCCAAATTTATTTTACCATAGGCCCTTATTTTAATACAAATCTACTCTAAGCCTGGTAGACAACCACCCTGCAGGCAGTACGTTAGAGTGAATAGCATTCTCAATCCTTTCTATGGAATCCTTGTTTTAGGACCAACCCCTATGATCCCACTGGATGCCTGATAGCACGAAGACCTACATGTACTATGCTATTTTTTTCTATCCATAAATACCTATGATAAAGTTAAATTTCTAAATTAGGCACAGTAAGAAATTAACAATAATAAACTAGAAAAATTATAATAATATACTGTAAGAAATGGTATGTGAATGTGGTTTTGCTCCCCGTCCCCTATAACCAAAATGACTAAGTCACTAAAGGGCAGGTTTGTGGAGATGTTGGACAAGGGGATGATTCAGATTCTGGGTGGAATGTAGTGGGATGGCACCAGATTTAATCACGCTACTCAGAACTGCACACAGTTTAAAACTTATAAATTTTTTTATTGCTGGAATTTTCCATTTAATATTTTTGGGCTACAATTGAACATGGGTAACAAACTGTGGACAGTGAAACTGTCTATAAGGGGGGATTGTACTTATTTCTGAGACAGAGTATCATATAATAAAAGTATGGGCTTCAGAGTTGACATGGTCTGACTAAAATTCTATTTCTACCACTCATTAGCAGAATAAGTGCTTTTCCTAAAACTGGTTTAAAAAAAGTTACTTAATCTCTCTGAGTCTCAATGCCTTTGTATGTAAAATAGGGATAAAAATAGCTACTCTGTAGGAATGGTTATGAGAATGAAATCATGTATAGTATGTAAAATGCCTGCCACGTTATAGGCATATAATAACTAACATTTTCCCTTTTTGGTTAAGTTACTTTAATTTTTCATATAAGCAATTTTATATTGTTATGGATAAAATAACAGTCCCATATGAATTGGACAAGAACATATGAATTTAAGTGTCAGGTGTTCTAACTTGCATTTATACAACTACCTACATTTCTTAAACAGCACAAAGAAAAAGGAAGATTGATAAACCTCTCCAGGCTTCTCTGGTCCATGATCTGTTAATTCTAAACAACTATAAAGGAAGTGTCCTAAAGGAAGAACTGTTCCAAATCTCCAACCATGTCTTTTTGTGTACCTAAAACTCAAAATTTTCCTTCTCAATCACCAAACCCAAAAGCTTTCTGCCATAGAATTATGCCTCTGTAACAATGTTCTCTTACTAGGAGATCTATCTAAATTTACTAAAATTTCAGTCAGGTGTTAACCATGTCTTCTTCCTTCTTTATAAATCCCACATAATCTAGCACAGTCCTGGTCTCATAATAATCCCACAGTGACTATTTATTGGTTGTGTTTGAGCCATTCACAATTGTAGAGAGGTGTTACAGAGAAAATTGTGCCCCTGTCAAATTTTTTTTTAATTTATTTTATTTGTTTTTGACAGAGAGACAGACAGACAGAGACAGAAGGGGAATGACCCAGAACAGTCTCCATAGTTGTACATCATTAGTTTTCTACATAATTTTTATTCCATGAGTGAGTGTGAGGCTGCACAGGGTAGGAATCAGCTGGGGGCCTCCCACATGGGAGACTCACCCCAATGACAACCAAACTGGGGCACACCCCAGTTCAGCATATGGGTCCACACTGCTCAGGGTTGTGATTTAAACCTCCAACCTTGGGGCTCCAAGAGGAACACTCAACCCACTGAGTCATCCTGGCATCCCCACTCCTGTCAAACTTGTATGTTGAGGCCCTAAGTCCCAATGTGATGGTATGTGGAAACAGGACCTTTGGAAGATATTTAGCTTTGGATGAGACCATGAGGGTGGGGCACTCATGACAAGATTAATGCCCATAGGAGAAAAGACACCAGAGAGCTTGCTTCCTCTCTTAACTGGCCAGATAAAGACACAACAAGAAGGCAGAAATCTATGAGACAAAAAGAGAGTTATCACTACAAACTGACCATGGCCTTGGTCTTGATCTAGACCTTGATCTTGAATTTCTAGCCACCATAACTGTGAGAAAATAAGTTTTTAAGCCACCTAGTCCATAGTATTTTGTTATGGTATCCCAAGTTGATTAAGACAAGAAGAATAACATTTGGAAAGATGACAACTAAAAGAAATTAGACAATCTCCCTTTCTGGCATTTCTCTTGTATACATTCATGCACATTTATGTTTTAAAATGAGTCTGTGCAACCCAGGGTCCATGGGCCATATGCACCCTAGGACAGCTTTGAATGTGGCTCAACACAAATTTATAAACTTTATTAGAACATTATAAGATTTTTTTGCAATTCTTTTTGCTCATCAGCTATCATTAATATTAGTGTATTTTAAGATAATTCTTCCAACATGGCCCAGGGAAGCAACAAGGTTGGATACTCCTGTGTTAAAAGATGCCATTTCATCTAGTTGTATTATGTCAGGGCTGAAGGAATCAATACTTAGTCATGTTTTTCCTAGTTGATCTGAAAAAAATTTTATTGAAACATTACCAGAACCTAAACCCCAGAAGTCTCAGATTTCAAGTACTAGATTTTATAACCTATGAGCAGAAGTTATAGCTCCATGCCTGACATTGACTAGATGATTAATCCAAGGAGATGCAGTTGTTTGAGTATTTATGATTATCAACTGTACCATTCTTTGGTTGCATGTGGACTAAATGAATGGATACAGGGATTAAGAAAGATAATTATAATAGTAAGAAATATCTGCTGGAGACCCAGAACATACTTGTTACTTGATATAGTGACACAAAATAAAAGAAAAAAGAAATGGCAAAAAGAGACCATGCTCTGAAATCATTCAGCTTTGGAAGACATAATTAAAATAGAGGTGAAGAATGCAGAAGTGTCCACACCTAGATAATATTTGGATAGAATCCTTCAAATCAAGACAAAAATAACCAAGTAATCTGCTTTGTAGTCCAGTGGGCATCAAGCAGAGATATAGAACAAATATTTCTGATTTGATTTTTTTCTAGAACAATCCTTCTTAATTTAAAAGAAAAATTTGGAAAGATTCTGAAGAAATTAATGCATTCCACCCACCAAATAGCAACCTATCAATTATCAAAATTTTAACTATTAAATTAAGATGAATAATGCACATTAAACAAAAAAGGAGATATTAGAGATATATACCAGAATAGCAATATTAATGTTTATATCATACAGTTATAAATTGAATATAACAAGAGAGGGTGCCCCAAGACATTTTTGCTTTATTGTCTCTAGCAGCATAATTTTTGAACCTAAATTCTTCCAAGTTCAGTTTTCCCCAAAAATGGCTTACTGAAGTGGGCCTTTGGAGATAAAATTGCCTCTCATTTCTTTCCTTCTTATTGTGGTTTGAATGCTTGTTTCCACCCAAACTTTATATGTTAAATTCTAACACCCAATGTGATAATATTAAGAAGTGGGGTCTTTGTGAAGTTGTTAGATTAGCAGGTTATTATGAGGGTGGAGCCCTCTTAAATGAAATTAGTGCCCATATTTAAAAGGTTCCAGAAAGTTTCCTAGCCCCTTCAATGAGAAGTCTGCAAACCAGAAGGCCTTCTCCCAATCATACTGGCACCATGATTATGGACTTTAGCCTCCAGAACTGTGAGAAGTGAGTTTGTTGTTTGCTAGCCATGTTGTCTGTGGTATATTGTTATGACAGCCCAAGCCTACTAGATACCCTTTGGAAGTTGTAATCTGTCTTTTGTATTCTCTCTTCATGGCACCAGTTGATTTTTGCCAGGACTTCGGAGTTTCCCCAGGGTATCACTTCTCTACAGCCCCAGTACTAACCCCAGGGCTCCTATGGTTCTGATACTGAAGTCATTATTCCCATGGCAATGAATTCTTTCCTCAAAGAGAAAGGAAGGGCTTTCCCCAACATTACTGTGACTCATGTTAGACCCCAAACTGGAGTGCATCATTCTTTTAGATTCTTACGTCCATGGTGTTACAAATTAGCTAATTCCCTTGTTCTCTTCATTTCTCACAGTTACCTGTTTCTCTCAGAGATAGGCATGTTTCCTGAAGAACCAGATCAAAGGCAAAACAAGCAAGACTCTAAGAGAGTAACACTCAAAATCATCTTCCTCCAGACTCAATATTCAATCAATGTCCCTGAAATATTATACTGATGGTGGAGTCTGTTCTAGTAAAGTATGCTTCCCTCCTAGTATCCTTTAACATGGAAGTTTTTACGTGAAATTTTTATGTCTCAATCTAAGACTAATCATTGGGCTCAATCCTGACCAATCATTCTATATTGTTCAATGTCCATGACGACTTTAGGGAGCAGAAAAAAAAAATAATAGTGGACATCGTTCTTTGAAGTTAAAAAGATATAGCTCCAAATCCTGTTTCTGTTATTAGTTTGTGTGGCCTATGAGCAAGTTATAGAATCTTTCTAAACCTCAATTTTCTTATTTGTAAAACCAGGGTAATAAACTATTTCTCCAAAGGTTGTTGAGAGGAATAATAAACTGATGCCAATAAATTAGTTTAGTGCCAAGACACAGTAAGAACTCCACACACATTAGTTAATGTGAGAATGAAAACACTGGTCGAAATACAATAGTTGGGTCACCTTATTGTGTATACGTTCACGTAAAAAACACAGAACAGACCCTTTAGTTCATCCTAATGTTCAATACATATATTTATCTGAAAGGACAATAGGATTGTTGCCTAATATAATGTTTTATATAATTCCTATCCTGTGATAAACATTTAAATACACTAATCAAAAATAAAACACACTTTATATATATATATTTACCGTATTTTTCACTCCATAAGATGCACCTGACCTGCCTGGACCCACTGTCTTTCCATGCAGTCCCTGCTTTCTGATCTGGCTTCAGACTTCCCCATGGCATCATTAAGGTCCCCAACGTGCACTCTTCTTTGCAGTATTCGCTCCATATGACACACACACTTTTCCCTCCACTTTTTTGGGGAGAAAAAGTGCGTTGTATGGACTGAAAAATACGGTGTGTGTGTGTGTGTGTGTGTGTGTGTGTTTATAGAGAGAGAGTTTTATGAGTATCATACTTGTACAGTATGTGTACTAATGCTGAGAACAGAAAATGACATATACAAAATACATATACATAAAAAAGTGTTATAAATACTGTGGTTAAAATATATAAGATGCTAACCACTATTCAGAAAAAGTTCAGAAAATACACAAATATATTTCATTTTTAATGTGAAGATGCTTAACACACCCCACGGATAAAAGATAAAATGTTTTTGTTCATATAATTGTACTTAAGCATTCCAGAAAATTCCACAACCAGGATGTTAAAGATCTATCTAATAAAATAGAACAACTTGTATTCTCTCTGAGCACAATATAAACAAGGGACAAATAACAGCTACACTGAAGACAAATCTTTCTGTTTGGTGTTTGTACAGATAGACTAAAAAATGAGATTGCTCAGAATTTTAGGCACATCATTCAGATATAATCAATCCATACAGAATAAGAAATCTTAAAATCAAGCCAGACAGAAAATATAAAATTATCAACAATTTGTGAAACTATCAACTGTCCCTATAGCATTGAAAATTGAGCAGGGGCAGTCTTTAGAGACAATGGAGTAACATGGCTCCAGTTTAATCTCCTTTATGCCTTATCAATTCATGAGTCATAAATGTGATATAATATACTGCTAAAGACACTTAATTTCCTATGCTTCTTGGGAGACAATGGAACAATAAAGTAAAAAGTTATAACAATTTTAAAAGTTGGTAAGAACTATTATTTTTAATAGTATTTATTTTATTTTATTTATTTATTTTAATTGTTTTTGACAGAGAGAGAGAGAGAGAGGAGAGAGATACAGAGACAGAGAGAGACCTGAACTGGGGGAACTCCCCAGTTCAGCACATGGGTCCGCACAGGCCGGGGCCGGAATTTGATCCTCGGTCCCCGGCACTGCAAAGTGAACGCTTAACCCACTAAGCCATCCCAGGTTCCCCAGAACTATTATTTTTAAAAGAATAATGGATAAATGGATTTCATTCCACAGTGAAAACCCAATTTTTCATGGATTTGGATTTATCTGAAATATTTTCATCTAATATGTACTTTGAAAACACAAAATTCAAAGAGGTTGTTCAGAAAATAAATATGTTTTTCTAGTGAGTTAAGGAAAGAAATAAACTCTGTACTAGAAGAGTATTTTGAGATTAGCAGACAAAAAGTTTACTTTTAGGTGATGGGGAGAGAAGGAGGGTTCCAAGGTTGACTCCTCATCATTCAGAACAGTAGGAGTGGATGTCATTTTCTGTTCTCATTATTAGTACACGTACTGTACAAGTATGACACCCATCATCCCACTGTCACTGTTGGAAGATTGTAGGAGTATCTGGAAAAAATAAAGGCATCTCATGAGAGCAGGTGTCATTGTATGTAAAGATATACTTCACTGTTTTACTGATCCCTTGGGCAGTATCACTTTTCTATTTTTCAATTTTATTCACCAACATTTGTTTTGATTTGTCTTTGTTTCTTCTCACAAATAAATAATCCTGCAATTAATACTAGGCAAATGTACATTATAGGATTAAAAGGTAATCCTATTTAATTATTTATATACACCCTGTTTCCCCAAAAATAAGACAGTGTCTTACCCTGTTTCCCCAAAAATAAGACAGTGTCTTATACTAATTTTTGCTCCCAAAGATGTGCTAGGTCTTATTTTCGGGGGATGTCTTACTTTCGGGGAAATACGGTACGTGTACAAAAAATGGTATTGTGAAGCAATCTCCTCCAGGAAGTACAATGTGCAATCTAAATGACTTGGCAATAAATCTAGTATAAATTTTCATTTAAATTTTGAATCTCATTTAAATCTTAAGAGAACCAGATCCCTGAAACATTGCTCTCCATTTTTTATATTTTCTTTCAACTTTTGTAATACATGGTAATTTTCTGAACACAACGAAAACGATGACATCAATAACTACCACTTTAAATTATCAAGATTTTTATTTTAATGTCAGTGGTTTCTGGGCCATTTGAAAGGCAGAAGTGGCCTATAGAAAATAAAGGCTTTTCATTCTATCCGTATGAAACTATAGTAAAAGTCATAAATCAACACGATATTAGAAATAAAAGAGCATATAGGTTTTAGAATCAGACATATCTGGTCAGGATAACATCCCAGCTCTGGCACTTATAATGTGGCTCTGAGAAAACTAATATTTTTGAGTCTTAATTTTCTGTCAGGAAAACAAAACAAAAACAAAACAAAAAAAAACAAAAAAAAACAAATGTAAAAAGCACTTGCCTCCAGCAATTCCATTTCTAGGTGTATGCGCAAACAAATTGAATGCAGGACTCAAACAGATACTTGTATAATACTGTTCATAGCAGTGTTGTTCACAATAAGTAAAAGGTAGAAACAACCCAAATATTCACAAAATATGAATAGATAAACAAAATGTAGTTCATAAAGACAACAGAATATTATTCAGCCATAAAAAAAGAAAAGTGACATCCTGATACCTCAGTAAAGCTTGAAAACATTATGCTAGGTGAAATAAACCAAAAACAAAATGACACATATTGTATGATTCTACTTCTACGGGGTACCTAGAAGAGGCAAATTCATAGAGACAGAAAGTAGAAGTACTAGGGGTTGAGAGAGTTAGGGAGGGGTGTATGGGAGTTCTTGTTTAATGGGTACAAGGTTTCTGTTTGAGATGATAAAAATATTCTGGAAATAGATAATGGTGATGGTTGCACAGCATTTGAATGTACTTAATGAAATTGAACTGTGCACTTAAAATGGTAAATTTTGTATTTATAAGAACAACACTTGCCTCACAGAGTTGTAAAGATTAAATCAGATAAACTACCTAGCATCAATAGGCATCTGAGAAACGTACCTCTGAACTCACTCCAACTCCTTTTCTCTGCCATGCTAGAGAATGGTATACATATTATTAAAGCAGTGCTGTATTAATTCACATTGGAAAAGAAAAAATAAAAATCATTGTAATTTTCTCTTTTTTTTTCACATATTCTTCAATCCATTGCTCTGTGTTGAACCCCATAATATTTCTATTTCAAGGTTCACCAACAATTTTCTTATTACAGAAGTATCCCAGAGTCCAGTGGCCTTTTTCAGACTTCTTCGCCAATAAGCTTCTGCAATATTTGACAGCGCTAGTTAATCCATCTCAATCAGCTCCTCTGTGAGTCACCCGTTTCTTCTCCTACAGCTGAACTGTGAGGTTCCCAAAGACTTAATATATTATCCTATTCCCGTTACAGTTTTGCCCTTGAAAAGTCAGCTTACCTATGCCATTCCCAATTATACCTCTACCTATATCCTTTGACTGGAGCCTTAAATGATTTTTCCAGAAATCTAGTGAATATTTTATTTTACATGTCTTATTTTCATCAAAAAACTCAAGATTTTCAAAACCCAATTTATTAGCTTTCTCTGCCTCTTTCACCAAAATTCATCTCTGCAACTATGTCATTGACCCAACTATTTGTCCAGGAAATTAGGCTCAATATCATTGATTCATCTCTGATTTATCTATGATTTTCTCTTTCAACACGCTATCCATAAATCTCTCCTAATTTCCACTGATAACAATCTCACCCAGTCCTCATCATATCATGGTTGGATTACTTCAATGGCCTTCACTTAGTTTCCCTGATTTCAATCCTTCTTACAACTGCTTGAACACTGACTTTTAATATTGTAGTGCCTTGAAAGCTAGAAGTCCTATTTTTAAAATAAAATTGTTACTGGAAATGAACAACAGAAACTTTTAATGAATGACTCAGATTGATCCATTACTGCTTTCTAAATCAAACCCAAACTTCCATATCAGGATTTGAAACCAATCTTTTGAGTTAACCTACTATACTCCATGATATACTTTACATTCCATTATCCAGTTTATCACTTTTGCCTCTTAATCTCCCCCTCTCTGCCTACTGAACTTTTATCATTCATCTAACTCAGCCAAAAGCACTCTCTTATTGTAGAATATCTAAACAATATTCTAAAAGTACATTCCTTCATCTAACTTTGTGTCTGTGATATGATTTAGCACATAATAATGTACTCTAGAATTATTTGCCCTTAATTTCCTAGTCTCTATTTTTCATGTGGTATAGAATTCACCTAACTAGAGTTTAAATTTAAATTTTTGCCTTGCTATGTCCTAGATGCATGGCTTACAAAAATTTGTACGTGTACATGAGCATAGTTTTTCTTCAGGAGAGCACAGTAAACTTACTGTGTTACTAAGAATGGCACATAAGATAATAATGATTTACTATTGTTGCTATAACAAATTATTGTAGGCACAGAGGTGTAAAGCAATGTAAATTGATTATCAGCCAGTTTTGGAGATCAGAAGTTTAAAATGGGTGGGCACACCTGTGGTAGTTGTGGAGGTCCTAGCAATTAACCCATTTCTTTGCCTTTTCAGCTTCTAGATAGAGACACTAACAAGCACACTTTCCTTGGCCGCTAGGCTCAAACACTTCCACCTCTGCTTGCATGGTCACATCTCCTCTCTGACTCTCTCACATCCCTCTTTCACTGATAAGAGCCTTTGTGATTGCATTGACTCCCCCTGAATATTTCAGGATAACCTCCTTAACTCAATGACATTGGCAACATGTCTTTAACCACATAAGATAGTATATGCATAGGTTCTGTAGATTAGGATATGGACATCGTCAGCCTATTGACTATAGGTTATACAATAAATGTTGGTTTCCTTTCTTTCATCCCCTGGATTATAAATTATATAAAAGCAAATACCAAATTTCATCCTCTTTCCATAGCCTCCCCAATATATGTCATGTTGCAAAGCTAAATATAGATATTAAATAAAAAACTATTAATTTTGATAAAACTTTATACAGGTGAGATTAGGTGGGACTGAATCATTCCCTCCTGTCTCTCCTACACATCCTGTTTAGTAGAACTATCATAGGGAGGTTGTAAAGACTATCACAGAAAATAGTAACATTTTCCAATTAATTCCCAGGAGGTTCATCCAAAGAGTTTAATTTTGCTCTCAGCCCTAGAATAACAATTTTTCTCCCATTACTTTATCTAACTCTTCAGAATTTTCTTTCATAAAAACCACACACTTCACAATTTCTAGTTTCTTATCCCAACTAGGGACTGGATGGAGAAGATATAAATATTTATTTCCTCATATGAAAATAGATACCACATTCAAAAGTCAGATTTCCTATAAATCAAAATTGTAAAAAAAATCTTTAATTAAATAAATTGTTTTGTTTTGCTTTATGCTTCATTAGGTGGTACACAACACTGTTGCTCTTCTCTTAAAAAATAAAAATAAAACCCTGTCTTCATTTCCAGTCCAATAGTAAAACCATGATTTCTATAGTAACTATGTGAGGAGTTAGATATTTTAATTAGCTTGACTAGAGTAATCATTTTACTATGTATCTGTGTCAAATTATCATGTTGTACACCTAAATGTGCACATTTTTTATTAAAAAAAAAAAAAGGATGCAAGGAGAATGAGTCTTAAATCAACTACCAACATAATGTCATCTGGGTCATTTAAAAACAGGAACTCAAACCTAATCATCTCACTCCACACCACACTCAAGCCCAGAAAGTCTTTACTGGTGGAAATGTCCCCTGGGGAATTATGCATTCACAAATTAGCAAAGGATAAAGTGTCATACTTTGACCTTCCTAGACCTTACTTGACTGAGTCATATTTCTAATGTTGTTCTAATGTACTTTTCTGAATTGAATTAATTGTTCAGTTGTCCCAGTACTGAAGCTTTTTTTTTTTTTTCTTTAAGCAGAATTTTATCTAGTGTTTCTATTTCCCATTTTCCAATGTTTTTATCCATGAGGAAAGTAGCTACCAAGGCTTCAATGCCCTCATAGACAACACAGGAAATGTATTACCAAGCTTTGCCAACAGACTAAATTGCTGAATTGCACACACCCTTTTCTCCATTGGAGGAAAATTCAGGGTTTGATAATGTTAAATCTTCCCATAACATCAAAATCTTCTTTTTTAATTTGTTTCCCTCCAACATTTGAAAAGTAATTATTGTATAGAATGTATATTATACAAAAATAACATGCATAATATAAGTTTCTGGAAAACTTAGAGTTGATTACAGAGGTCCCAACCATTTTGATCTGGAGAAATTCAACATCACTTTTTTATAAAATAAAAATCCATTTAAGAACATCTTCCTCTCCCATAAACAGAAGAGTTTTCTCTAATTGCCACATCATTTAAAATGTTTTGACTAAATCTTCATTCCAAATTATTTTTAGAAATACATATGCACCTGTTTTGAGAAAGGCCCTTATGAGCTATAGTGAGAAACTCAGATCTGAACATGGACTGTGTCTCAAAGAGCTGTGTATAAAAATAGAGTAAAAAAAGAAAGTCCATAAATCTTTTAGAATTGAATCCCCAAATGGAGGAATTACACACAATATTTACATAAGTTAGCTTCTGGGAAAAACAGAAAGGTTAAGTCAATTTTATCAGTCTTATAAATAATAAAATAATACATTGGGTACCAACCACGAGCAGACTAAATATATTTCATTACACTTTCTGGCAGAATTTCCATTAAAGGCACAAGAGAAAATGGATCTATCCACAAAAGAATTGGGAAGTAAAGGAAAAATAAAGAACCTTTTGTGTAGAACACAGGGTCTTGATATATCTGATCTTATGAAGCAGAAAAATGTCGAGGACAGGAGAATTTCGGCTGAGCATAATAAAAAGAGACAGCACCCTTCTCCCACAATTTTGGGGTACTCCTCTTGGGGGTCAAGAGGTCTTCTACTGTCATGATCCAACACTGACTGGAGCTCTACTGCTGACTCAGTTATTCAAAGCCATAACTGATTAAGTTTTCTATAAATATAGCAGGAGGAAAAAGTGGGAAAGAAGTTTTTAAAGTTCATTTTAAGTGAAACTTTCTATAAATAAAAGTGAGATGTAAAATCTATTCTACTCTCCATTTCTCTTTCTCTGTCTCTTTCTTGCCCTCTTCTCTCTCTCTCTCTCTCTCTCTCTCTCTCTCTCTTTTTTTTTGTCTCAAACAGGCTACAAATTTATTTCATAGACCTTTTCTTCCTCCTGAAGCCAAAGACTTGAAGAGCCATAACAACTACACAAAGGTTCATTAGGTATAATAAAAATGTCTTCTATAGGTCATGTACTTATTTAAAGCTCCCAAAGCCTTTATTTATTTATTTATTTTTTTTATTTTTATTTTTTATTGTTAAATTTATTGGGGGTGACATTGATTGGTAACAATTAGATAGTTTCCGGATGTAAAAATCCACATCACATCACCTATGCATAGCATTATGTGCTCACCACCCAGAATCAGCTCTCCTTCCATCACCATATATCTGGTGCCCACTCCCACTTCCCCACCACCAGTTCCAATTCTCCCTCTCCCTTCACCATAATAGTTTGGTAACCACCAAACTATTGAGTGTGTGTCCATGAGGCTGGTGCCACTCCCACCTCCCCTCCCCACTCCCGCTCCTCCCCTTTCCTCAGGTAACCACCTAACTATTGAGTGTGTCCATAAGGCTGGTCAAAGCCATTTTTTAAAAGCTCATTGAAATGTTTATGGAATGGTATATATATGTATGTGATAAGAAATAGAATCACATATTTAGTGTCTAAGCTAGGATGACCAGATGTCCCAATTTAAATGGGACAGAAAACAATGGTCTGTCCTGCATCAAATGGTACATCTGGTCAGCCTACTGACACCTTGAATTTAACTCAATGAGACTAGGCTGACGGCATGTGTCATCCAAAATGGGACAGTATGGTTGTTTTCTGTCTTTTTTAAATTGTGACATCTGGTCAACCTAATCTAAGCAGACTCAAATCAGGGCAGGTCAAGCTTACAATTCTATGCTATACTTAACCCTTTCACTGCACTGGTATTTTATTACTGTACACAAAGCGGTTTCAGGGATATCCTCAAGTAAATAAGAAATGGACATTTGATTATGTCAAAAAATTTTTTAAAGGTGACTATGGCTCCATCCAGTGAATGAAATACAAGTGTTTTATCATAAACTGCATTGCCACATGCACCTGCACTACTATAAAACACTTGAAGAGGCGAAAAACGCGAACAAAAACCAAAACGAGACATATTCGTCATACGCGTAGCAGCATTAGCAACTCATGACAAGACATTATCGTCACACACAGTGAAAGGGTTAATAGCCATATGCAATTGGACTAGTTATTTCTTTTCTGTAAACCTCAGGTTTCTCTTGGGTAAATAAAGATAATAATACTTACCTTGTAGAACTATTTTGAGTTAAGCTGTGATAATGATAGCATAGCACTTAGAGTCTAGACCTGGCATATAAGTGCTCAATAAATGTTAATATTTTTAAAATGAAGCAAATAAGCAAATATGCTATAAAAAAAGTTTTCTAAAATCTGTTGATTCCTTTTTCTGCCTTAGCATATAGAAGATATTTGTGATCTAGGAAGTTTTCAGATTCATCAAACTGAGCTAGTCAGAACTGCAGGTAGGGAAGAATTAGATACCACATGGAATATGTAGTCAGGATCTATCTTTCTTCGTTTCATTCCATGCTTCTCTTTTTTGCTTTAGTCTTTTACAAAACAAAACAAAACAAAACAAAACAAAACAAAAACCTACATTAAACTACTCTGTGACTAGACTGTGCCACGTGTCTGAGAATGAGAAATAAAAAACACTGCCATGCTTCTGGGAAGTCACAGTGTCCTTAAAGCCATAGTTGTGAAACGGGAAATCAGTGTTATGACAGGCATGTTCTAAGGTGCTAACATCAAAGAAGCACAGGTGAATTGGAGTGGGAGGTCTAGAAAAGTCTGACGAGCAGTGATGGCTAAGGCAAGCCCAGGCACAACACATATGCAGTCAACAATCATGAAATTACAACACAACACCCTCAGCCTTAACCAAGCCATTTTAAGAGCTACTTTCCCCATCTGTCCTACTAAGTACCAGAATCTTCAATGTCATATTTGCAGGTTGGTTCTCTCAACTCAAAAAAAGTAATTCAGAGCTTTATAATATTCACAGAAAGATTTTGTTAAGAACGGACTGTGTTCTCACTGTGGATATGGGAACGACCTATATTATACTAAAGAACAAAGCTGGGCAAAGTAATAAAACAAATGACAAAAGATTTACAGTGCAATTCTAATGATATATTTCACTTCTCTCCTCTCTAAGGAGATAAAATTTTTTAGCAGGCCAATGTTTTAGCACTGTTTCAATTTATCTTCTTGCATTATCCACATTTTTCTGTTCCACACTGTTCTTTTGATTTACCAGTCTTAAATGATGTGACTTTCTTGTATTGGGGTTGTTACTACTATACACAGATGTTTTTCATCTCTATGAATGTGACAGTATTTGTTTTGTTCTCTGTCATATTTGCAGAAACTAGAATTGCTGTGTGCTGCACATATAGTAGTAATTCAATAAACATCTGATCTGTAAATATCCTCTCAGCCTCAAAACCAAACCTCCAAACCTAATCTCTTCCCCAAAATTGGTTTCTATCTCTGTACAGTATACCTGTTTTGTGTCTCTCTTTAATCTAGTTTCAAGGTGGCTGGAAAAAATACATCTGAGTTGGATATAAATTTAAAAGTGCAGCATCGTTGGACAGAAATATGGACACATATTAAATCAGTTCTTGCTGCTTAAACTAAGGCCATCCTTGGTGACAAACCACCACTGAGTAGAATACACAACAACATAAAAGAAAGTAAATACATGGATTGATTGGGAGCCGTATGGTGTTAATTATGCTGAGATATGGAGGGACATGTAGTAAGTAAGCAAAAAACCTCTGAAGAGGAAAGCCTTGAGTTGAATTCTAAGAGGTCCTGTGAGCCACAGAGTTAGCCACAGCATCTGGTGGAGTGGGGATGCAAAAGTGACTCGAAAACAACTTCTCCTCAAGATGCTCAGAAATTCTAAAAACTTACATATTTTAATACACAGTGTAGATAAGATTTAGTAAGATGAACACATTCAGACACTGTGAATAGTGTAGTTTGGTGTCAAAATTTCAGAAGAGTTATTTAACAAAATACCTCAAAATGACTTTAAAAATTTATAAACTTTGGTCAAGATATTTCATATTGAGCAATTCATGCCAAGAAAAAGCATAATCATACCCAAAAATATGTTCATATGTATAAGGAGATATACGTTAAGGTAACATTATTTTAATGTAACTAAAAAATAGAAAAACATTTAAATTTAATCAAATATTCAATAACAGTCTTGATCATCTAAATCAGGGGTGGCCAACTTTTCTGAATATAAGATCTACTTTTTATCTTAAAAGTGTGTCGTGAAGAGGGAAGATGGCGGCATGAGAGGAGAACCCAGACATCTACCTGGGAAGGGACTTACAAACAAAAAGGAACCCACAGGGGAAACCCTGAGAAGCACCCTCAACTGAGAGAACCACACAACGCAGAACAACACACAAAGGTCAGAGGAAAAAGGGGAGAGCGGGAGAGGGAGGGAGAAGGAGCAGTTTGGGGACAGGA